>JAJEKV010000496.1:0-169836 GCA_021234155.1 Isoetes taiwanensis
GCTCACGCAATATCTTAGTTCAACTTTTCGGTCTACGATGATTTCTATCTAGGTTTGCCCCGCTACTTCTCTAACCACTATTCTCCTTGTGCTGGCCTGATATTATTCAATTCAACCACAAGCAAGAAGAAGATAACAAAAGCAGTGATCAATGAAGCAAAGAGCGATTGGAGAAGTGGAAACGTTAGCGGAGGGAGGCAGTCTGATGAGAGATTAAGGTGCTGATATTACAAAACATGTACGGAAGATTTCTTTGGATGAGGAGGAGAGCTTCGAGGTTCGCTTCCATGTGGAAACATAATCGTTAGCAAGCGTGAATAAAGTTTCGGTGCATGTCTGGTGTATCGGATCAATGGAGCCTCTAACAGCGGAGATATAAGTAAATGCTAAAGGACACGAAACTAGCGGACTAAAGACCTCACTTTTAACTCGGTGGCAGCCTCGAACAAATAGTCTGCTGGCAGAACACGTCGATCAAAATCGACCAATTTCGCGTCATAATCTTTGGTATTTAATAAGGTTTCAATGGTTGAATAGTTTCAATGGTTATATATGTTTACAATGTTTACATATGGTTTAGAAATGAGTGTGGTTGTATGCTTTAATATGGTTATATGATTTTAGTTAATATGGTTGTATGATTTTAGTTAATATGGTTGTATGATTTAATATGATTATATTTAATATGTTTGTATGGTTTATAGGTTCATGGTCATATTTGTGGTGTTTGGGGCTATATGGTTTTAATGTGAGCTTTTTCATTCGTGGAACATGTGAGATGAGTAAAAATGAGCCAGGAAGTCCAAAGGAGGCCATTGCCCTAGGCCCAATGGAGGAAGATGGGTTGTTTTTGTTGCACCCTTGAAACAGGCGGTATTTGCAGAGGGTATAATAACTGCAGCTTGATCCATTTGATAGTGTGAATGATGAGAGGTCGAGATGAACATCTTGGAGTTGGTATGGCTTTATCGGGTTGATACAATCATGTCCAGGGAAGCTCTAGTGATTGCATTGTGTGCTCAGTGGTTTTGGAGTCCCAAGCCTCGATTAAGATGGCCAATTAGATATATTTACACACAAGAGGTGATACTCTAGATTGCCCCATCAACTACACACCCCAAGGCCCACCCAAGGCCATGTGGAAGATTTGGTGGTCGATGAGCATCCTTTGATCACAAGGAAGAGACGCTTATGTCTTTCATAAAAGGCAAAACCAAAGGTGCCCAAGAGGCCTAGAAGTGACAAATATTTAGAAAGGATGGAAAAGTATGGCACCAACCAAAAGAAAACCGAGGCAATTAGGGGAAGAGTGTTACGCAACCTAGATTGCAAAGGCAAAGACAATGTGGATGACCTCGTGCGGATAAGGTCCCAATACATTGGACAACTTCAAAAGATAGGATTAATTTCATTTACTCCTTGTAGGAATTCCAGCTATGATGAAAACAGGGGACGGCTATTATATCAATTGAGGGGCATGAAGGTATGTATGAGAGCATTGAGATGGATTCTTGGGGTGAGCAAGTCTTCATTTTACAGAATCGAGCAGGTTAGAAAAAGGGCACACTTTGTTCCAACATGGTAATGCACTCACTTTGAAAAACTAGAGCAAATACTCTAAAGGCCATTGACAGTCTTGAGAGAAACTGTGAGATACATGTCTCAATCTATGCCTCCACAAGTCGAAGGTGAACGAAAGCACGGTGCGCGAAAGTGGTGCAAAAGGTGTTGCCACAACACTATATCGAGGAATGAGTGCCTTAAAGGAGGTCAACTCCATCCTAGAAACTACACTTTTTGGAGGTGGGCCCTCTTTCTCAATCACATTTCAAAGAAGGTTATGGAGCACTCACTTCCGGACGCGGAGTGTCCTACCAACACACACCATTCTCAAAGTGCAACACTTGCATTCAACTCAAAGGATACACTTGCATCAACTGCAATAGAGAGAAAGAAAGAATGGCAATTAGGGAGCAATTTGAGATCACCAAAGGGACCAAATATCATGTAGGACGATTTGTATGGCAGTGGAGAGCATTTTTCCGAGATGCACGGGGACAAATTTTTGTGTATAATTCATGATAAAGATGGACCAACACAAGACTTTCTTGCCTAAAGCTAGATTCTTTACCCAAGCGTTGTCAAATCGCTTTCGGATGAAAGTAAGTCCGGCGGGTGTATTAACACATGGTCATGGAACTGGAACATATGGTCATTTTTGTGCTTGATCTATGGAGAGATGATCCAAACTTCCATGTGAGCTCATTATTTTCAAGTGCCCGGTGAACACTAGAGAAAGGATCGATAGAAGGGAGGAGGTATTCCCCTTCAAAGACCCATTTTGAGGCTTTGATGGATGATCAACCGCTTTGTTACCAAAGGCGATAAAAAGCTCACATCCAAGGTATCTAGTGAATCAAGGAGGACTTGGGATGATTTCCTTACTTGAGAAATCACCGCCGAGGAGCTATGGTGTGTTCGGGTTGGACAACCGTTGGAAAGAAAACAAGAATAGATGGATGTTTGGGGCAATGTCATACTTGGACAAACCAGGGGGAGTATTCAAAGTTGTGAAAGTGGGATTCATGATGGTTGGGCATACGCGATGATGATATAGATGGATTCTTTGAACTTTCTCCACCAAGCTCAAGAGAGAAAACGGACCACTCTCCCTGAACTAATGGATGTGTTTTAGAGCTGCATTGACCCCAACCCAATGGCTTTCTTGATGGATGAGGTTGCAGATTGAAAATCATTTGTAGAAGGATACTTGCTAGATGGTAAGGACCGGTTGGTGTGACACACAAAGCCACGCCAGTTCAAGTTTTGGGTTAGGGGATGGAATACCAATCATGCAATATAAGTGGAGACCAGGTGACAAGTTGTGGATGCCCCGTACAAGGTATCGAAGTTGTGGCAAAGGGGTGTCAGCTGGTGAAGTTCTCATTCCTAAAGGGCAACAAAAAACCACTACACTCCCTTCAAGGCAGTCCAAAGACTCTAGCCAACCGGTGAAGGGCATCAAGGATTACATAACACATGGGATGATGTTCAAAATGGAAAGCACACCTCCACTCTTAAGAAAATCAAATGGACTCCCTAATCAAGCATTGGGAGAAAGTTGTGACATGCTTGGAAACCGAATGACCATGGGAGGGAGCTAAGAGATGGGTTCTTGTCGAGTCAAGATGGGAGGGTTCTCAAAGGCAAGCACGTCTAAGAATGCTCACTTGGGTCCCAACAAGGGTTCCAAGTGGTTTGTGGGAAGTAAGGCCTCAAAGCCGAAGTGGTTTGATCTTCCCAGTGGGATCCCTTTGAGGACATCAAGGAAGGATACTTTTGTGCTAGTAAGGCCATTGATGAGGGACCGGCCCAATATGGTTAGGGGTGGCACTGGATGTAACCACCACTATGCCCGATGGAGAGGAGTTCGCCCGATTCCAAATTCAATATTGGGAGCCCATTGGGAGACACAAGAAGGGCAACTTGAAGGAGCAATACACCGATCTTTGAGAAGAAGTGGAGGGCAATTATGCTGACCCTCAAAAGAGGGAATTGGTGGAGTGTGTGGTATGGTCATATCCAAGTTCTCACGTTGCAAAGGACAACACACACAAGATCCCAAGAAGGGAGATGGACAAGGCCATGAGCAACCTCCATGCTATATCATTGTATGAGGGCACATAATATTGAGAAGTTTGAAAACTATCTCAACTAGTGGTTTGTAAAATTTATGAGGAAAACAAGTAACCCAATTCTATGTGTGTCATGTGTAATTCTATTCAAGCAATCAATTCAGAAATTTCTTTTATGGTGTGTAAGTCCCATTTTCAGTCCGAGTCCCAAAATTCAAGATTTGTCCCACTTTAATTAAATACGACTTTTTTCTATTTTCCCTAGCAGAAATCTAGACATTGTTTCCAAATGTTAAGATAGGTGAATCTCTAATTGGGGTTTTAGGCCTTTGGAACGAACTTAATTAAAAGGCTAGATAGAACCATTGTAGATTTAAGCCTAAAGTCTTAACATTATCATATTAAGTGGAGTCATAGCATAATCATAGCTTTAAGTTACTTTTGCATGCCATGTTAGACTACAAACTACATTAAATAAACAACTTGGATTAGTTATCTAGTGCCCTAGTGTATGGATTGTTAATGATATACCACAGAAAACTTGCATTCTGATGATGGACTTGCAACACAAAAAATTGGTAAGCATGTTATCCATCACAACAACAATCTACAATATGTTGGAAAAAAACAGGGAGCAAGAGATGTAACGGACCCATGGCAGACCGCGCGAGTGGATCTTGATGTCGTGTTCCCGAGACACCCCCATAAATGGATTGAAGTAACTATTCATAAACATCTGGATGTTTTTGCCCAGTTGGTTAAGGGCATGTCGGTTAGGAACGTTACATTTGGTATCAGAGCAAGTCTCGAGTTTCGAGTCTCTATGGGGGCATAAATGACATGGCTATCAATATGACATGTAATTCCACAGTGTAGGGGAAGTACGTGTGGTTGTGTCTGCAGTGGAAGCAATGCTCGAGGACCACTCGAGTGGATCTTGGTGTCGCATTCCCGAGAAACTGGCATAAATGAGTAGAAGCAACTACTTATAAATGTCTAGATATTTTTACCTAGTTGGTACTCGAGTGGATCTTGGTGTCACATTCCCGAGAAACTGGCATAAATGAGTAGAAGCAACTACTCATAAACGTCTAGAAGTTTTTGCCCAATTGGTTAAGGGCATGTCAGTTAGGAACGTTACAACAGAGGATGGACTTTTGGTTTTTGAGGGAAAACCCTAATGATAACCCATTGATAGGACCTCCAAAGCTATACTCGAGTCGCTGAAGTCGCAAGACATATATCCATAGAAGATATTGAAATGGAGTGAGATGGAGCAGGTTCCCTAAATGCATGTACCTAATAAAGCCCTATTTTGTTCATTGTGGAATTCTGCTTGGTCTATAAATTCATGGAATTGGTGAAAGAAAGGCCTAAATATACTAAAATAATGTGCTAATGCATTGTAGGTTATCCTTGCAATATAGACAGGGTGAATTGTAGTGGAAGGAAGAACAAGTTTCTACTAATAACTGAAATGCCTACCTATCTTGAAGTATTGGTTAGCTATTGAGTTCAACAACACAAGTTCAATTCGTCTATTTAAGTTTTAAGTTTTGAGGAGTCTCTTTGATCATATATATGTGTGTTTTGCATGGCTCTTGCATCGAATGTAGTTTAGAATTTCTAAAAAGAATTGAATAAAAGATAGCTAGCGATTGAAACCAACGACTAGTAGTGAAGAGTACTATAATTGTGTCTGCATGAACCACTCCATCCATTATATCCACTTGACCTGTCCATACATGTATCCCATTTTCAACTACTAACTCCAGTAATTCACATGAAGAGCATTTTTTGCTGTGAAGTATGTGGACTGGTATTCTTGATTTTTGATGTCATTGGCAATGTTGAAGCACTTTTAAATCGAACGACGATAAGTATTATAAAATTTGTAATAATCACGCGGTGTGGCAATGATGTTTAAGAAGTTTCGTGGCTAGAGGTAAAAGTTGACAAAGTTTTATTTAGAGTTAAAGGTAAGTTTAAAACATTATTTTGGATGTTTATGAATCTATTTTTGGCCTTTAGCACTTGAAAATGGCAATTTTGTTGGTTTTAGAGCTTATGTGTGGATCATGTTACATCTTTGGAGCGTAAGTGTCCATCCAACTAATTCAGCATTCATGGGAAGACTCTTCTAGCAAAAATAATAACAACATATGGTTAGTGAAATGGCTTTCACTAGCATAGGAGAAAGCCATATAAAACAAAAAAATCAAAGTACAACAGCATAGTAGTAAAAACGATTGGATAGAAAGATAGAAACCATATAAACCCTGGAAGTAGACAATTACCGAGGGTTTCAATAAGAAAAAAGATAAGCCACAATGAATCTCAAAGTCAGAGATTTATCAACTGGAATAAAAACCCCGCCCTTTCGGGTTTTCGAGGAAAACCATGGAGATAAATAACAGACTAGGAGTCATACAAGTGCATCATCCAACTATCATTGCCATTCGCAGTCTTCACATAACAATTGCAAACTCCAAATGGCCATGATAGCTTGACAGAGTGAGAAGCCGTTGAAAAAATTTATCCATAGTTATGAAGCCAAATAATCCTTGTGCAACCGCAGTCTTCACATAACAATTGCAAACTCCAAATGGCCATAATAGTTTGACAGAGTGCGAAGTCGTTGAAAATTCATCCATAGTTATGAAGCCACGGCTCCACCTCGAATGTGGCTTGAAATAGATGTCCGTAGTTATGAAGCCATGGCCGAATTCAAATGCGACTTGAATAGATCTAAAAGAACAAAAACTTGAAACTGAAACACGTTAAGGAACTATTAGTCATGTCAAAGCCCAAAAACAAGCATACGAGAAAATATTTCCAGTTCAATATGAAGCAAGAACTGAGCAAGCCACCCATATAAAATGAGCATAAGCGAAGGGACGAGGAAGAACATCTGCATAACCAGGAATGACATCTACAAACTTGTGCAGGGAAGAACATCCGTCCAAATAACTCAACACTGGAAAACGGAGGGGGGAAGAACATATGCCTAGACGAAAGATATCAAATGCAACGAAGGCACCCATAAATTACAAATGAAGGAAACATAAACAAACGAGGTGAGGAAAAAAGACCACACATTTCAAGTATATTGCAAAAGGGCATGGGAGGGTGGGAAAGTAGGAAGACAAAACACAAAAAGATGGAACGCTCAAGAGAATGGCGGATGATGAAAACCTAGAACTGATGAGATATTTATAACCTGTAAAAAAAATCTTATGGAAAAAATAGACATTCCAAAAAATGCCATTCTTCTCCAAAAATGATGGTTCTATGTTGCTGAAATTTGGGCACTATGCAGCCCCAAGCAACGTTGTAGACAAAGGGAAAATATATTGAAAGGATAGGGTTAATCAAGTGTATTGGGTAATGGCCAAGTTTATTTGAAATATACGAATATCTAGCATTATAACAGGGGGTTGTTTTTGTATTTTTGTACTTTTTTCCTAAGGTTTTTATATGATTTGATGATAGTATTCCATGAGACGTACTAATCGGTACATCTAGAGTGCACATACACTCATTTTAATTTTCGATGACACTTTCCAATGGTTGAATCCCCAAATTTTGATATATATTTTTTATAATTTAAGGTTCTATGCTAACAAAAAGTATTTTTTCCTTGCTTTACATGCAAGGCTCGAGACCCTTCAACTTAGGGTTTTGTTCTGCCCATGCCGTATCTGGTCCTCTGCCATATTCGACAGGGCATGGATCATGTCCAAGAGCCCCATGAAAAGCAAAAATCTGGCAGAGGGAAATGGGTGGCATGAGGTACCGCTATGAGAAAAGAATAGAGCAAGGAATAAAGCCACGTGTCCGGTGGGTTTTCAAGGCAACAATGTCATGTATGGCGTAAGCATCCAAGCAAAATAAAGATCACTAAAATAATAGAAGAAAGGATGATGTCGGTGACGGGTTCAGACGGCTTTAAATGATCTCGACACGAAAAGGTTGAAACCAGGGGATCCGTGGTTTGCAGACAAACGGGGTTTTTCAAGTCTTCTCCTGTAATGGCAACAAGGCCCCTTCAAACCTTTTTTTTTTTTTTTTGGTTTTGGGTTTCAATAAGCATAAACCTCATTTGCATATATGTTACGATCAGCTTTTTTGAAATGTAGAAACGACGGAGGTAATTTAACGTAAGAATTTATATATTTTGGTCGGGTCGCTATTCAATGCAAAAATGAGCGCAGTAATTTACCGTAAAAGATTTTTATTCTTTACATTTGGACCTTTTCCGGGTTGACAATGCTGTCTTGTGAAACATAACATTTCTAGATTCACAAGTTTTATGGATGATGGTTGGTCGCTGGTCAAGCCGTGGAAGCAACGAAATGCATGCGGCTAACAAAGGTATTTCAATCAAGGGGATAATGTTTATGGCTTCCTTTAGGAATGTGAAAAAGAAAAAGATTTGAGATGTGGAAGGCAAGTCCAGGCACTTACGGATAGTGGACTTGATTGGATTCTCTTTTTGAAGACCATCTCTTTTGCATTTTCACGTATTATGATGGTTTAAATGAGACCAATCAGACCTTGAATAAGAACTTAAAACCGAGCCCTCACACCTAGGCTGCAACCAGTTTTGCAAATGCGAAGCTTCCATGGTCAAACAACCATTGATCTATTCTGGAAGTTGCAACTTTCAGGTGCGGACTTCAATAAATATATTCTAGTTGCTGCCCTTAAGCATGCACCTTGAATAAAATCCTTACAAAGGATAGGATCTTCCAAGATCATCGGGCAAGATCTTCAATCAGAAGTCATTGTAAAAAGTAGCTTGGTTGATATGTACTCCAAATGTAGGAGTCTAGAGGAAGCATGCAAAACATTTCATAATCTAACTATCGGGGATATAATATCATGGGGTATCGTGATTGCAAGATATCACAACGTGAAGAGAGTGTTTTGCCACTAGAATATTTTGAAAAGATGCAGCAAGAAGGCATAGAACCCAATCTGGTTATATGGGGAATTAGGATTTCACGATATGCCCAACATGGTCATAGCCATTTGGCTCTTTATTGCTTTGAAAGAATGCACCAAGAAAGTTTTGAATCAGGTATAGTAATCTTGTTGGATGTTTTAAAAGCATATTGCAACATAGGAGCAATTGAGTAGGGTAGATTACTACATCGAACTGTGATTATGATACGAGTTTGCCATCACCAATATTGTAAGTCATATCCATCGACAGAATTTGTTTTAACCAGGTACTCTGAAAAGGTCCTTTACTGAAATGATTGCATGAGATATACCTCGATAACAAGATTCACAACTCTTTCTCTCTATTTGCCTGCCTGGATTTATGCCCTTACAGCATTTTGTCTTTCAGAAGATGGGAGCACGAATGTGTTTTAAATGAAGATGGTTATATTTGGACGGATGCCAGAGATACCAGAACTGGCCATAAAACTGTAATCTAAGATGTACAGAAGACACCTTAGAATAGAATAGAATAGAATATGATTTTATCGTCCACGGAGACCAACTGGCCTATGGGACCCAAGTACAAAGAGAGAGCAGTAGGCGTATTACTACCAGGATTAAAAAAACCCCCGCCCCGAAGGGTTTTCGGGGGAAAAACCTTAGTAGCAATAAGGATGCTGACATACTGCACAGTTATATACATAATCACAAGTACAACTGAGGTTAATGTCGGACAGGGGGGCATAACTGAGTCCGCGTATCCATTACCTCCCGGAGGTACGATCCCAACAAGCCTACAGAGGCCGTGCTCAATAGCTCATGCAAGGCCCGATGGGGCATTAACTAACCGAAAGCATACCGAGCCCGGATATGCCGGGTACGTACGACAAAGCCCGGGAGGGCGCGACTTTCATCCCTCAATGGCTCGCTGACAGCACTGACAGACTCGCCCTCACGCTGCTCCCCCAATCCATCTCCCCGCCTCACCAATGCGAGGTGGTGTGCACTGCGGCGAATGGAAGCAATCACCCCGGCTTTTTCATGGGTAGATGGGTGCGCAGTAGTGGTGTGGGCCCCTCGTGAGCATGGGATTAACTCCTACTGGCCGATAATTTGCCACCTTGACATGTGATGTGGCCTCTCGGTGATCCCAAAGCTTGGCCATGAAGCAAGCATCCGCATCGCTTCAAGGCAGCCTTCGCCGGTGTATGCACCGGTCCACATCCGCGGTGCGCCCGCACATTCCATAGCGAGAACCACTCGGGCTTGCTTTGTCTTTCCAAAGAGGCTTTGAGTCGCCAAGGGCTCGCCATCGCCACCGCCAAAGCGGGGTTGGGCAGCCGGGCTTCATCCATAGCCACCACCTTCCCGAAGTAAATAAGGTGACGTTCCAGCCACAGTTTCTCTCAGAATGGAAGGAAGCCTGCCTCCCGGAGCAAGATCGATATGGGACCGTGGATTTCACTCCCTCCGGTTCGGACCAAGAAGGCCTTCGTACACTGCCTAGATCGTTCCAAGTGGTGAGGGATATCATTGGCCCCACACTTCTGCCCCCATAGAGGAGGACCGGTTCAACCAAGGCCCACGAACAAGTGTGCTCGGTGACCCCATGCATACAAAGACTCGCCAGGATCGTTGTTTTGCATTGCATACGTGGCTTTCCCAAACCGCGAAAGGGGACCTCGTGAACTGATGGATGCATCCCAAAGGTGTGGTAGTAGAAATCTGAATGCCCAAATACTTATAAGACCGGAGCCACCTCCACTACCTTACCGTAAGTGAATGAGGGAAGGCGGTGCCGGATGATGGTAACGAAGACTTTGTCTTGGCCAAGTTAACTCTCATGTCTGAATTGGCGTAAAGTGTCCAAAGCATCCGTGTGGCGTTGCATGTCCTAAAGGGTATATATGCAGCAGGGCAACATCATCAAGATATATGAGTTGCCGGATTATGTGGTGCATCAACCGAGGCCCCCCCAGGTGCTTTCGCCTAGCCATTCTTCTAGCTGGTCAATGTACAAGTCGAGAAGATCGCTTGGGGATAGAGGGCAGTTCCGGCGCGACCCTAATGCTACTAACAACGGGCTCCCCGACATTGTGAGACTAACGAGCAAGCCTCAGATAGTCTCAGATATAGCATTCTCGCAAGAAGTCGACGGGGTCCCTAGTCGTCTCAATACGTCCCCACGCCTTATCCCGAGGCACCGCAGGTCAAAAGCCTTTCATAAATCCACAAAGCAACAAAGATGCATTCTGGCGTTGATTCCGGCTATCCTCTATGAGTGTTCGCAGAGTGAAGATATGGTCAATAGTAGAATGTCGGGCGAAGCCCGCCTGCGAGAGCCCGCACTTCTCCATTCTCTGGCCAAAGTGTCAGTCGAAGAATCCCGGCAAGCAACTTGGCAAAGACAGAACTGACCATAATGGTACGATAGTTGGCTGGGCTGTGGGGGTCCCCTGCTTTGCATGGAATAAATTACTACTCCTATATTTTTAGTATAGCCACATAGGTTTAGCTAAACTACCTTCGAATTGGAGCTAGAAGTTTCTAACACTTGGCTAAACTAAATGGTTTTTCTCCATCATGGTTTCTTGCCTTTGGCTAAACTTTCACAAAATGTAGGTCAAATATTAGCCATCACACTATCCTTATTTTAAAATATCCAAGCCTTTGGACAAAGACATTGAACTTATTGTTATTACAATGTAATTCAATATAGAAAAATAAATGGCGCAATTATAATCATTCTTATAACTTCCTTAATATAATAATAAAATAAAGACATAAATTGATGCATAATCATATACGCACATGTTCAAAGCTCAAGGAAAAAGTGCAGTGTTCCTTCTATTTGTGATCCTCCTCCTAATAATTAACTTCATACTTGAAATAAGAAGTTTCTACTTCAACATCGTACTTGAAACTTGTTCTTTAGTGGTGTCGGCTACTAGGCTAATCCATCCATTTTCCCAAGTCCACTCTTTCTTAAGTTTGGCTAATTGTTGTCCTGGAGGAGTTGTCTGGAGGTGGAGGTTTGGCTATTCGATCTAAAAACTCACTTAGTCAGCAAAAAAATTGGGCTAAAATTTTCTTTTTTTGGGCAATTTATCCCATTTACTTTAGCCGTTTTTCTTGGCAAAAATGCTACAAAATAGCCATTTGGCTAACCTTAGCCGTTATTTTATTCCATGCTGCTTTGTATATGGGCACAACTCTACTGGTAGTCCAGTGCGGGGGGAAGCCTTCTTGCAATGCCATGTTGAAGAGTGGCTTTGGAGAACCTCGCACCATTGGGGCCCCACTTGAGAAGCTGGCCGATACCATCCAAATCTGCTGCCTTCCCATTAGCGTAGGCGCTGCAGGCCCATTATGACATCCCCTTCAAGAATGACCCATAGGCCCTCGTCATGAGGTATCCGATGCCCGGCCCCATGGGTCATACAACCGCCACGTAGTATCTCACCCATTGTTCGGGGTAATATTTCCGTGGGTGTGCGTGCTTACTCAAGATCTTTCTCCGTAAGGCCCTAGGTGGCGATTCCAGCGACCATCAAACATCTTGTTGTTGAGTTCCGCAAGGTACCTCGGGCTTTCTTTGGTCTTGAGGAAGGAGCTGTATTGATCGGACGGTTCATGGCGAATGGTGGGTCCGGCCTTGGCGAGCCATCAAGGTTTCAACTCAGGCATTGGCTATCAAACCAGGTTATTGCGGGGGGAAGTGGTTTGCGGCCCGTGGATGGGTGAGAGCGGCCCTAAAGTACTGGCTCAAATTCGGCCATCCGCCGGTTCACCGGCCGTCTTGTTGAAGTGTGGAAGCCGCAGCACTCCCGGCAGCTCATGCTCAAAGCATCCCTCGATAGGACCGCCGATGATCATAATCCGTGACGCCAGCGGTGGTACATGGGGTGTTGGGGCAATGGGTCTTTCGGTTGGCACGCCGAAATCTATCCGCAAGAACAGGGCTGAGGTCGTGAGTCTACTTCCCTCGTCCGGCCACCGTCCCCGCGAAGCAAAAGTGATCAAGTGATCGGGCGTGCATTGCTCGTGCCGCTAAAGACGTAATCCATTAATGCTTGGTACTGGCCCCAGTTCTGCTCTACAAGTGAAGCGGCTGGAGGATCTGACCCATCGTAGCCGACCATTGCAAATGACTGTGTCAAAGATGCGCCAAAGAATGGCATTCAACGGCCATACCGGGTCACCGGTCGTCATCCGGCCTTTGGCCAAACCATCTTCGGGGTCCATTTGCAACACATCCTCGCCAGAGGTGCTAATTTTGGGATCTGCTCCTATCGTAATAACGCATTGAAATCTCCAAGCAACATGACCTTGCCCAATTGTTCATATCGCGTGCATGTCATCATATAGATCGACATGGGGCTCCCCGTCATCCACATCCAAGGCGTGTGGTAAAAGTTGCTCCTCAAAGATGTGGGAAGCAACAAGCCACAAAGAGAGGGCTGCCATCGCCGCCCCGCACTGCACTACAGTATTCATTGTGCGCTCCGCCTTGCACTTTGGAGACCGGGATTGGGCCAAGGTCGCTCGGGTAGTAACACGCACCTCCTCCTCAGGTGTCCTCGTTTCCTGCACTCATTGAAGACGGAGTAGCTTGGTATCCCCGGGCAAATCAGGGTAGCCTGGCCAGGCATGTTCCCATGTTTCCATGAGGAAGATAAGGTCTATGTCCATGGCGAATTAGAAGGGAGAAGAAAGGTCGAATTATATTGTGAAAGGTTTGTGTTAAACTTCTTATTGAATGTATTGATATTGTAGAGTCTACATTCCATGGTTCAATGATTATTTTAAATGCATAGCTACATTACTACGCTGTGAAAGCTGATCATTAATTTAATATGGATATGGTTAGCATTGCAGATGCAAATTTATGTTGCTTGTCTTACAAATGCATAGGTTATGCATTGGTGTTAAGATTGTTTGATTCTCAAAATCTAACAGTTTCACACCTTCTGGTGCTGATTAGTTTGATGAAGGGTGCCTTATTTAATAAGTAAGTCTTGTTCTTCTCATATATGGGTAGCTTCTACAGTTTTGGTGTCAGAACCCTAGCATGCACAATAAGCAAGGTGAAAGGCCAGATGGGATGGTATTGGTTGTGGGCGTTTTGTAATTATCCATGATTGGCCTTTATCCATGTGATTACCTTGCGTATTTCTTTCAATGAATACGAGCCTTATCCTCTTCAGTAGACCTTATTATGTTATTGTTGTTTTGCCCATTTTATAACAGTGTATTTGTGTATATTTGGTGCCCTTTAGTATGCAATGCAAGGAGTTATGCATTGTTTAGAGTGGAATAAATGGTGTGTTGCATTTGATCCTTCATGAACTTGATTCTTGTATTGCAATATTCAAATTACTGATAATGAATGAATAATGAATAAGCTAAGTTGTTTTAAATAAACATATCAGTATGTTAGGGCTTGCTTTGTTAGGGCCCGAAGGGCCCAATTTTTTTTTTATTATAACAAACACATAACTACCATTAACATTAATTAACACAGCCATTACATCCAACACTTTTAAATTAAACCCCCCTTGAAACCCCCTTTGGTTTGGGTGCATATTCACACTGGGTGACGAGGTGGCGAGAGCCCCTATAATTATGTTTTGCACGTACAAAATCAACACCATATAATATATTACCTCAAATCTTATAGTATTTTGCAAATCTTGTTATACAGTATAGCAAATTCCATACATCCATACCCCACAAACGAGGAACTTTGTGTATGGTGTAGATTAAGAAATAAGGGGTGAATATGCCTATCCAACAGCTCTCGTTGCCCGGAGTCACCCCCCGTGTGAATATGCACCCAAACCAAAGGGGGTTTCAAGGGGGGTTTAATTTAAAAGTGTTGGATGTAATGGTTGTATTTCTCCAGCACTGTCCATGACTTGAAAGAGAAAGCGCAAACAGCAATGGTAAGAACCATACTATATAAAAAAGGGTTTAGCAAATAAAAGAATCTAGGACGAATTGAAAATCACTTAACGAATAAAAAGACTAGTATGATCGGTCAGCTGAAAAGAAGGAAAGCGATGGGGTTTGCGGGATCTAGATGGCATGAATTTGGCATATCAAAGGAGGAAAACGGTTAGTTTTGAACAAGGAAGAGAATAAATGGTATAACCTTGGGTCTAAGATGCTTTGCCATGGCATAACACACATGGAAATTTATAAAGGCACAAAAGTTTACGATATGGTATGAATCAACATTGTATTCCAAAGCTCAAAGAGAAATTCACCATTGTTTAAAGGTCAAACCCAACAAATAAAAAACAAGAGGCAAGTTGAAAAACATGGAAAAAAAAACAGAAAGAAATAATGCGCACTCAGAGAAAATAGTAATTAAGATAGATAGATAGTATTTTAACGTCACGCCACTAGGCAGCATCCAACTGGACATGTGACCACACACCACACTACATTGCTTGGTTGGGCTCTGCCCCCAACCACTTTACATTACGTCTGTGGGTTTTGACACCCAATAGTTCAGAGTGCGATTCTGGGCGGTCTCGAACTCGAGACCTATAGTTGCTAGATCTAATGTGTTACCACTAGACTAAACGCCCAGACGCATACATCTTAGAAATATAAGAACAATTACTAACAAATATAATTTACGAAGCAACCATAGCTACAAAAAAAGCCAAAAAAAAGGAAAAAAAAGAGAGGATATTATCCTAGGTAAAGAAAAAAGGTGCATGAGATAATCTTCTTTATTAAAATGGTAGCGTGTTGGTAACAGTGCCCGAACGCCGCGATGTGCAGACATGCGTTCTCTTCGGGTGCGAATGCAAAATTTGAATCATGATGTCCGTGGTTCATCGCCTCTCATCAAGGTCAGATAGAAGAAATTTGAATTTCAAGCTCGAGGTTTTCGCTTGCTTTTGCACTCGTAATGCTTCGTGAATTACTCCATATATGGCCACAAGTACTAAAGTCGGTTATGCTATGCCGAATCCATTAGAAAAATATTGGGGTCATAAAAGGTCTATATCTATTTGCCAATGAGAAAAACACGCAACCAATCAATTTGAAGGGCTTGTGTACAAACAAGATTTCATTTTTTTATATTTCCACATGGCATGCTTAGTGGTTTAGGATTTGCCCAAGTCCTTTCGAGCTGCCCCCTTTTTGGCACTATTCATTTAAGGCAACAACTACATCGAGTAAATATCGAAACAAATTTTGACACTCAAATTTCCCTCGTTTCAAAAGTTAAATTTCGGTCCCACCCTAATTTGAAAAATCAAAAAGCTTTGGATCGAACGTGTTTGTCACAAAGTTTTCCCGAGGCTTGCTTGGGATCCCAAGTTGGGAATGTAGAAACTGGATTTGCCACCGACGGGCATTCTTTTTTATTTATGCTTTTATGCTATTTATTCATTTTATATTATAGATCAAATTCACCTTCGTTGAATTTGCGATGGCATTCGTTGGAAAACTATCTTCTATTGAGCTTGAAAGAGAAGGAGCTGATGATTTTATAATTTATAAAGGTTCGTTCATTACGATAAAGCCATCAACTAGAGGCTATCATCGTGTGAAGAGAGCTCGTCAAAATGATGTAAACCGCCATTGGAAAGGAGGGTGCTAGATCTTCAACAAACAAGAGGAGGTGTGCAAATACAAGTGCAACATCTCTACAAATCCCAATCGACATGGTCAAAGAATCAATTTCATGCAAAAGAACCTTTCCTAACTTTTAAAGCCAATTGTAAATCCGCATTTTTTTATTCACCGGTTTTCATTCCTTATTGCTAATTTATTGTTCTTATTTTCGTGGTTATGCTTATCCGATCAAGAAGATATAATCTCCCCGATTGCATTACAAGTGTTTTTCAAGCATTCCATTATGATATTGGCTCTCTGTTGTTTGCGGAGAGACACCCATTGATTAAGAGATAAGTGCATGTGGTTTTATAAACACATGTACTTTCCAAACCTCAAGAAAATCAATCAAATTGCTCATTTCGATTTTGCATATCTTGATTGTGTTCCTAGAGTAAATTCAGATATTTTGCTACTTCAAAAGATGCTTTGGATGGAGGTGCAAAGCTCATTAAAGGAGAGAGGTGGAATTTGTGGTCATGTAAAGTTTATTGGCATCTTCATTGCTTTCTCAATTAAAAAGAGCACAACAATCAAGAAAACATTAAGATGTTCATAATTCATCTTCATTGAAATTGGCAGGCCAAATTCATGACAAGGGCTAAGACTTTAGATTTTCATTTTCAATGTATTGAAAATGGAGAGAAGATACAATGCATAGACGCTTCCTCCCTGAGCTTCCTAACCGGATAAACAACTCTACGCATGACTATGGCTTATAAAGATTCGCCATGTCAGCAACAAGCGTGCTACATGCCACATCGGCAAAGATGATGATTAACTCTACGCATGACTATGGCTCATAAAGGTTCGCCACGTCAGCAAAGATGTCTAGTCATCATATGACACGTAGAATAAAATATTCTAACATCCCCCCTGATGACTAGCACAGGTATTAGCATCATCCCCCCTGAGATGAAGCATGAGGTAAAACATGTAAAATCTCCTTCATCTTATGAAACTGTTTTCCTGATAGAGGCTTCGTAAATCCATCAGCTGCTTGATTATGAGTAGAACAATAGAAAAGAGATAGAGAACCATTTTCAAGTTGTTCTCGTATGAAGCAAAGTTTGATATCCATGTGTTTGATTCGTAAATGACCTTTGTAATCTTTGATATGATAAAGAGCCCCACTGTTATCACAGTAAACATGGGCAGGCTTGATTGGTACACGCAAATCCTCATACAAATGCAAAAGCCATAACATTTCTTGTACCGTCATGCAAAGAGCCTTTAGCTCTGCTTCAGTAGTGCTGATGCTAGTAGTATCCTGTTTCTTTGAACTCCAACTAATAGGATTACCACCATAAAAAGACACATAACCCGTGAGACATTTTCGATGATCAAGATCTGTTGAAGCCATATCAGAGTCTGAGAACAAAACAAGCTTAGGATCATTAGCTTTGAGATATACTACTCCTTCAGTTTTAGTGCCTTGTAAATATCGTAAAACAGTCTTGGCTGCCTTCCAATGTGGTTGCTTAGGATGTTGCATAAACCTTGTAAGAACACCTACTGCATAGACAATATCTGGACGAGTATGAGTAAGATACAATAATGCTCCAACAAGCTGCCTATACAAGGTAGGATCTGCATCTTCATGATCAGACTCAAGAGTAAGTTTTTGACCAATCTCACAAGGTAATAGTGATGACTTGCAGTCCGTCATATGAAACCTTTCTAGAATTTCTGTAATATACTTCTGCTGAGTAATGTGTACTCCATTAGAAGTTTGCCAAACTTCAAGACCTAAACAGTAATGCATGAGGCCTAAATCAGTAACCTCAAAATGTTGATTAAGCAATTCTTTGGTGTGAAGAATAAGCTGATCAGCATCCCCTGTCATAATTGTGTCGTCAACATATAAAAGAATGATAGAAACACGATCGTTATCAAACTTATAGTACAGATTAGGATCTGCACGAGACCTTTGATAGTCCATAGACATGAGAAATGAATTGATCTTCAGATGCCAGCAACGAGGTGCCTGTCGTAATCCATATAGGCTCTTCTTAAGTTTACATACATAATGAGGATATTGTTTGTCCTTAAATCCAGGTGGTTGCTGCATATATAAATCTTCTTGTAATTCTCCATTCAGAAATGCAGATTTGAAATCAAGTTGATAAAGTGGCCAGCTATTGTGTGCAGCAAGAGCCAAAACTGCCCTTAAGGTATCCAATCGAACGACAGGTGCAAAAACTTCATTAAAATCAAAGCCTTCTTGCTGAGTGTAACCTTTTGCTACTAATCTTGCTTTATACTTTAAGAGAGTACCATCAGAATGATATTTAGTCCGAAATACCCACTTAGCACCAATTATATTCTTATCAAGAGGTTTAGGAACCAGCTCCCAGGTCTGTTGCTTTTGAAGCATAGTGAGCTCATCATTCATGGCTGCTACCCAATGAGGATGTTTGGCTGCTTCAGAATAAGTGGTAGGATCAACATCATTAAGAACTTGTGCCATTAAAGCATAGTTACAAGAATAATTAACAGGAGGAAGATTGGCAATTCGTTGAGACCTTCGAGGAACTTCTGCTGTGACAGTCATATCAGGGAAAATTGAACTAGTATCAGAAATAGAATGATTGGGACTGAGAGATTTGGAAGAAATAGATTCCGATGAGACAGGAGACTCATAATCAGTAGGCTGAAAGTCAATGTATGGATCAAGGAATTGAGGAACAGAATCTGCTGGTTTGAACACCATTGGTTGTAAAGAATCAGAAAAAGGAAAAACAACAGCAGAAGGAACAGTGGTTGTATCAGAAGAAACATTTGTTGGTTGAGTAGGCATGTGAGATGGAGTAATGTTGGAAGTATGGGAAATGCCATCAATATGAAACTGATTGCAAATATCCTTATCATAATCCGTCACATTAGGCTGATAAAAATCACTGGAATAGACAGCATCTTCAACAAAAATCATACTTCTTGATGAAAATACCTTTCTAGTAACAGGATCGTAACATCTCCAAGCTTTCATATTATCTTGGTAACCAATGAAAATGACTTTGAGTGCTCGATCAGAAAGTTTTCCTCGCTTTTGTAAAATTTCCTTTGGAAGAGTAGCAAAAGCTAAACAACCAAAAACTTTGAGGTGAGACACATCAGGTTTAACGCCATATATAGCCTCAAAAGGAGTCTTGGCACCCAAGGATTTGGTAGGGGCCCTGTTTGAAAGATAAGCAGCAGTCAATATAGCCTCGGCCCAAAATTTCGAAGGTAGCTGTTTATGTTTGAGCATGCTGCGAGCTAAATCCATCAAGGTTCGATTCTTGCGTTCAGCAACACCGTTTTGAGGATGAGCATATGGAACAATTAGTTCCCTATGTATACCTTGGACTGAAGATAGTCTTCAAATTCTTGAGAAAGATATTCTCGAGCATTATCAGTTCTCAACCTCTTAATGCTTGTGGAAAATTGATTCTCCACCAATTTACTGAAAGTTAAAAATATAGAGAGGGCTTGAGACTTAAATTTAATAGGATACACCCATGTGTACCTACTAAAATCATCAACAAAAACCATAAAGTACCTGTTACCACCATATGACTCCATAGGGAGATAACACATGTCAGAATGAATGAGTTCCAAAACTGTTTGAGCACGAAATTCTGCTTGAGAAGGATAAGAAACTTGGACTTGCTTGCCAAGTCTGCAAGCATGACAATCAACAAATTGAGCTTTAAGTAGAGGTAACCCATCAACCATTTGATATTTAGAGGTTGTTACTAAAGCAGAAGTAGCAATATGTCCATACCGTGCATGCCACAAAGATTCTTGAGATTGAGGGACTGCTGCTGAAAGTGAAGACTGATGATGTACTGTATCAGCAACTTGTTGTGAAGAAATGACACCCTTTATGAAGAATATACAATCCTTCATCATTGAGATAACCTTTGGCAATAGGCCCAAGTTTTTGAATATCCACAAAGGTTAATGGATTTTTGCTCAAAATGTGTACTAATCCTCCAGTAAACAAGACAGAATAACCCATCTTCTTGTCAAATTCACTAACACTCAAGAGATTCACCAACAAACCAGGAACGAAAATAACGTCCTCAATCTTAAGAGTGATAGAATTTTCAGTTTGAAAACTAACAGTGCCTTTGCCTTTAGATTTGGCCAAATTACCATAGGCCATTCTCACTATAGTAGTATCATGAGGTGTTAATGTGTCAAATAGTTGAGATTTCCCTGCAAAATGTTTAGTAGCAGCAGAATCAAGTAACCAAGTATCTTCTTCAAAAGTCTCTGCTGCTACATTTAGAAACCCAAGCTCAAAATCATCAATAGAAATATGAGACACATTGGCACTGGTTTCCTGTTTTGGAGGACTGGCTGCTGGAAGTGAGTCTGATTTAACTTGTTTAACAGCATGAGCTTTTGAATACTGTGCCAGTTCACGCTGCAACTTCCTACAATCACGTTTTATATGACCCTTCTTTCCACAGAGCCAGCAAGTAAAGGGTTCTTTAGATGTTGTGATAGGACTAGATGAAGACTTAGATGCTAATTCAGTGGAAGAATTGATGGAAGAAGTAAGAGAAGAAGTATTAGAAGACAAAGAACCTTTAGCTGTGGAGTAATGTGCATGCTCATAATGATCTCTTCTCTTCCTATTCAATTCTGCATCCAGCAGCTTCTGTTGAAGTTGATTGAATGTAATCTTGATTTTAACCTTCATTTGATAATGATCAATGATATGCTGATATTCCTTTGACAGCCCTTTCAAGACATACATGATAAGAGTGATCTCTTCCATATTTCCTCCTGCTCCAAAGAATTTTTCCCTCAAAGCTTTGAACTGCTGCAAGTAATCCCTCATATTAGTACAATCTTCAAGTCTAAGATTGTCCATCTTACTACGTATCAGAATTTGCTGCCCTTCTCCTACTTGCACACAAATTTTCTGAAGATATCCAAAAGCTTCTGTAAATGTTTTGAATCCTCTAACATCTCTCTGGAAATCTGTGCAGATACAAGCCCTAAGATGATTCAAGGCATACATATCCTTTTTCTGATCTTCTGTACTTGTAGGGTTCCATGTAGCAAGAAACACATCTCCTAAATCCCTCAGATTCAAATTCGTTTCAAATGCATCCCTCCATGTAAAATAGTTCTCTGCATCCAATACTGGATGTGTGAAGTACTTCCAGGGATCAGTATGAGAAGCCATTTTTCTCCAGAAACTGCTATACAGATCACAAAGATCCAAAAAAAAATGTGGAAAATCCTGCAAGAACTATCAGATCTGATGCAAAGATACACCAAAACTGATGAGCATTCAAGTAGACTTCTGAAAACCGACCTTATCAGAGAACAGATTTCAAAGAAAGATCAAATTTCAGCCACAAACCGAGAATTCTGAGGTAAAACCACCTCTACACCAAGATTCTTGCAAGAAACACAAGAACACGGCCTTGATTTACCAAATCTTGATAAGAATAGGCTCGTTAAAAAGCCTGCTCAAATCCGCTCCAGTTAATAGGGATAAATTTGGAAAACTCCAAATATAGAAAAAGATCAAAAGAAACTTGACGTCCACAATTGCACTGCCTCTCCTTTTCAAAAAACCGGCTCTGATACCATGAAAGACTTTAGATTTTCAATGTATTGAAAATGGAGAGAAGATACAATGCATAGACGCTTCCTCCCTGAGCTTCCTAACCGGATAAACAACTCTACGCATGACTATGGCTTATAAAGATTCGCCATGTCAGCAACAAGCGTGCTACATGCCACATCGGCAAAGATGATGATTAACTCTACGCATGACTATGGCTCATAAAGGTTCGCCACGTCAGCAAAGATGTCTAGTCATCATATGACACGTAGAATAAAATATTCTAACAGTTTGTGAAGGACATACATGGAAATGGATACCACAAGAACAGGATGATAAGGATGGGACACATTCAGATTTAGTTGAGATTTGTTTGCAGAAGGATGCAAAGGTGTTCAAGATATTTTCAGTGGAAAGTGAGTGGTCACTTTTTGATGTTAGAAGGCTTTTGGAGGTTGAGGATGAGTTGAGTCATTTTAAATTCATTCTTAACGGAGTTTTGATAGGGAAGCGTAGGGAGGAAATGGTGAAATCAAAAGAATGTATTGCTCCAAATGTAATATCAATTTTTGAAGATTCAATGTAATATCTATTTCTGATATGTTTGCTATTTGAAATGCAAGCTAGTGATGTGTTTGCTATTTGGAGTTTAAATTGCAACATGCAGGAATAACACGGAATAACACGGGCAGAACTAAGCATTTTGTTCCCGTTTGATATATGCCAATTCTTTATGATGCCTTTTTTTGTGTTGCTTTGATTGCATATAACTACAGGAAAGAGACAGTTCATTTCATTGCAAACAACCAGTTCATTTTGTTGTTTTTATGTTGGGTTTCAGAATGGGTACTTGGTAGTGACATCAATTTGCATTGTACAATTGTCTGGAAAGCAAATTTGAAGTACAAGTTGGAGTTATGTTCTTGCTGTGCCTCTGTTCCAGAGAAAAGACCAGCAACCTCTGTTGTCATAGATCCCAATAGCAACTTATAGTAGCTGACTGTTATCAGCTGCATGCACTCCACAATAGCAACAATTTAATGACTTGCAAGTACAATAATTTGCATAGTTATATGACTTGCATGCACCTTCTAAAGTTGCACAGACACATATCTAATATCTAGCATATAGCAACACTTGAAACCATTTAATTTGCAATGTAGTAAACGTGCTCCAATCGTGCAAGGCATGTGACTTGCAAGCAAGCATGCACTTTATGCAAATAGACTCTATCAGGGATAAACACTTGCAGGCTTGATAGCAATACGTAAGGCAAAAGATAAACACCTGCAACCTTGACAGTAACATGTAAAGCAAGTATGAATAGTGGCATATGGATAACTCGTAGTAATATGCATGCATACGAATTTTCCACCAAAAAGTACAAGTATAAATGTAGACAACCATTTAATTCTTACGCATGTGTATGAGTTTTCCAATAAAAAGTAACTTACAGATAAGAGATAAAACGTAACTTATGAAAGCTATATATTCCTTTTAAAGCCACCATAAAGCATGTCATAATCGAACTTTTTTTATAGGACATGTACAACACAAGAATTTAATGTTCTTATATAGATGTGGATGGATCTCCCAATAAAAAGAAACTTACACATGATGCCAAATATAATGAAAGCTATATACTTTTACCTGTTGTAGCCACCATAGAGCATGTCATGGCAATTTTTAATATCACATAGACGTACACAATCATTTAACATCCTTATGTACCTCTGGATGGATTTTCCAATAAAATCTAACTTACATATGATATGATATGCTAAATATAATGATAGCTACATATCATTTACATGTCATTTCACTACTTAAATTTCTGTTACACCCTGCATATAAAGATACAGCATATTAGATTAAAGCATTTCCATGGGAATATAGAATGGACTCAAATGAAAACATTTCTAACCTTTTCATTCTTCAGTCTTTGGGCACATACTTCTTTCCTTGACGTCTTCTTTGTGCTCTCCATTGCTTTAGAGTATCATTTCCAGTGGATCGATGCCATGCATCAGCCTTCAATTTTTTTCTTATTGTTGATGCTAGTGTTGTTTCTTTGGAAGCTTTTTCTTTCATCTCTAATTTAGCAATAATTCTTCTATAGAACCAATCAGACATTTGCTGCAAAGGACTAGACGAGAACCTTGCACCTCCATGTTGGGTAAATCTGAAATATGCATTTTTGGCCTGTTTATGAGATTTCTCCATGCCTTGTGTGTTCCAAATCCCTAAACTGCCATATTCTTCAGCAAACCAAGGCCCATGAGCATATAATATGTGCATATAATGTGTCAATTCGCCCTCACCCCATGCTGCTATAAATGCTTTAATGAAACTAGACACTGCAGGTCTGAATTCTTCCTTATCTTTGTCTGTATATTGCTTCTTGTTCATGAGTTCTACTAAAGGGAATAACAGCTGCCATGCCTTCATTTTCTTTGCATATGACATTCCGTGATCAGTTCGATCATCTTCAGCTTTTAAAAGATCCTTATAGCATTCCCATTTTCCTTTGGCTCCATTGGCTGAACTAGGCAAGAATCTTCTCGCCTTCACGCCTCCCATCGATGGTTTGGATGGCACATTTCCAGACCTCTTAGTGTCTTCAACAATCCTATAATTCCCTCCATGTAAACCCATATCAGACAGTAGCATCTCGATTGCTGCAATACTAGTATTCCTTGACGAAGTAGGAGTCTTATTCCATGCAAATAAAATACTCAAGTAAACCATTTTATCTATTATTCTTAAGAAGGCATGGAGAGTACATACATGAACCTTTTTCAACTCAATTGGAAGAACAGGATCTAAAGAACTGTCTTGTTGCTCTCTACTAGGCGGAAGGGTTTGATCACAATCCAATGTACTCTTCGTGTTTCTACAATTTTTTCCCTTAAATGTATAAAGGCAATATATGCATGCTGCTGTGGTCTTTCCTGCACCATGTTTCATATTGAACATGCACTTAATTGTCTTTAGATCTGCAGCCATATGCCATTCCACTTCATATGCTCCATAGTTTGGAACTAGCAATTTTTCGCCAATAGTATGCGAGGCAATAAGTGCTGGAATTGAAGTCTGATCAAAAACCCATTTTAAAATTGGCATGCGACTCTCATTAGAACACCCTCATTGATATCACGTCTGACCTTAGTCTTGTTATTGATTGGCATGCAATTCTCGGGCACCTCCACTCGAAATTGACATAGTTTAGTACAAGACTGCTCTGCATTATTAAAATAACATGTAAGAAGAATGAAATGGATAATGCAAGTAAATTAATCTAATAGATGATCAGACCTCCATGCTCCATCTGTTATATGTATTACTACGTGCTTGGCACTGTTAAAATACCATATTGGAATTCTTCTTGAAATTTTTAGAGAAGACTGAGGAAATTGGATGGGTAGAACCGTCCAATATTCAGCAATCCTCAAGAAACCCTCCATAATAAATTTGAAGGAGGGTATTTCGAATTTGAAATCAAACCTGAAGGAGGGTATTTCGAAGCTGAAATCAGACCTGAAGGAGGGTATTTCGAATTTGAAATGTTTGGAAAACCTTATATGGCGCCATCTCAATCTGCTTTCGCAAATTCGGCATTCGGCAGGTAGTTGAGACATAACTACGAGTAACAAAATAAGGTTTGCCAAGGGTTTTGTCACGTCTCAAAGTATTTGTCTTTTTGTTATTTCTTAGTCCCATCATTAAAAACAAATAAAAACAAATAACATTTAAAAACTAGTTTCTAATATGACAAGAGAGAGAGGAATACACGCCTTCATATATTCTTGTCATTTATAAGTAGTTCTAGATAGGACAAAATTTGGGCAGCTCTTTTTGCTGCCCCATATTAGCTATAACTGCCCAAAATTGATGATGTGGATTGCCAATTCAGCCAAAATTACAAAGCCCTTTTGTGACCCCAAAATTTCTCTAATGCCTGCATTTCATTTAGGGTGAGCCCTTCATTGTTTTCTTTGTTTGCCGGACGATGCGCAGAGCTATTCGATGCTATCCTTCCTATTAGAGTGGTAGCTCTTGGCTATTTGTTTTTACCCCTATGGCTAAGCAGGGTAAAAGCACTACAAGTTTTGTTAACCAGGTATGCATTTTCAAGTCTTCCTTTCTACTCTAATTCTGGCCATACCTTCTAGCAGGTTTTGTGAAATTTTTGGAACATATGTATGAGTGTCGATTCACTGAGGCATGCTAGAAAGCTCGTAATATGGGATCACATGGAAGAGCCGTTATAAGAGATATAACGCTTCTTGCAAGGGTGCCAATGATGACAAGACTTAAACCATGTACCTAAGTGCGCACCTTATGACAATTTATAAACTTCGTTCTAATTTCGCTTTTAAGAGACGATCTTATTTGTTTGCTTCAAGTTTGTTTACCGTAGATGTCGCCAAGTGTTTGTTTGAAGCTAATGCCGCATTAAACAAGATTGTAAAGCCGAGAGAGTATACATGAAGTGCAATCATATCTACAAATGCTAAAAATAAACAGGCCGGCTTTGCATTTAAGTTGCATCAAATTATGAAACGGTCCGGATGATAAGTGATTGAGAATGCATCTAATGGCATTCTTACAAAGATGCAAGATGATATCATCTCTTTGCAAGGCGTGCTTATTCATAATGAGGTTATCAAGATTGGTCTTTTATTAAATGTTGTGATGACATCAAGCCTTATTGACATGTATGTTAAATGTGGAAGTTTAGACGAAGCATAGATTGTTTTGACAAGTCATCAAAGCATGATGCCATGTTATGGGATCTAATGATTGCAAAGTTTTAGATGTTTTAGGTGTATGCAATGGAGGTCTTTATGGTAGCTTAGGTCAATAGTGGCGGTGGTGTTTGGATATTTTTGGATGCATCGATATTATGATTGATTATGGTTGTTGGCAATAAATCTCATGAAAGTTTATGAGGCTTTGGATTCTATAGAACTAAACCGGTACCGCAGTAAGATTTGGGGAGTCAGATTGATGCTAATACACAAATGCATGTGTTATAATTTTTCTACTATCATTTAATAACATTAGTGTGCCGAAACCCTCGTGGGTTAGCTAAGTGGGGCAATGTTTCATAGGGTGGGCTTACCTATTACTCGAAAATTCATTGAGAACCTTGACAAGGTTCCACATGAACGTAGACTATCATCGTATAGATGGATCTACGAGAATATGCAGGAGGTTTTAGATGACTCAATATATGCATATGGAGGTCTTTGTTGTAGCATCCGTGGATAATTGTTGGTGATGTCGATATTATGATTGTTCTCAGAAACCATTACTTATGTTCTATAACAACCATATTTGAGTTGGATGATGATCATGCGGTTTAAATTATGTGAATCCTTTTAAGAGCCCTTAGTGAAACCTTTGCATGAAATGCTTAACCGATTTTCCATTATCCTAGTATGAGTTTCCCAATGTGATGAATGCAATGAGAAAATAGGAAAATGTCGGTGTTCTAAAGATCAATCTCATGGAAGCCTTCGGTTGGCCCATTTCAAAGAACCTATTCTTGCTTTAGGATATTGTGCACATGCTTCAAAGTTCTCAACCGTGAAGGTATTTCCAAAGATGTATTCTCAAGATTCAAGTTTTCTAATTTCCTGTTTCTCTTATCATTTTATATTTTTTAAATTCTCGCTTGCAAATTTCATTTTACGCTCAATATGCATTGGACCATAATAGGTTTGGGAATTTGAGGCACAAAGGCCGATTGGTATCCAAAGGGTCGAATTAGTTGAGAAAGTTGGAGATGTGAATGTCGTTTCTTGGGCTCCTAACATCTACAGTCTCTTAATTGAAATATTGGTTATGTTTATCCGTTATCCAAGCATGCTTTTAATTAGCATATACATCCGACTGTGCCATATGAGATGATAGCAAAGAGTCACCCGGGCAATTGTGGTAAGTATATGGCACTTGGAATTGCAAGGAAAAAAGATCCGTGAAATGTGTTGCCCAGCTTAACTCAAAGATGATGGAGAGGTATAGCTTACGTTGATAATATCTTGCCAAATTTAATATGACTTTCTTCATCAGAAATATTTATTTCTATATATAGGTTTGGGAAGCTGATTGGGACATGAGCGGCATGACACTTGCTACATCTTGTGACATCCTGAAAGACTTTAGAAAATGGTCTTGCCTTGCAATGGAGGTCTTTATTGTAGCTTAGTTCAGTAAGTGGCGGTGGTGTTTGGATATTTTTTGGATGCATCAGATATTATGATTGATTATGGCTGCTGGCAATAACAGTCTCATGAAAGTTTATGAGGCTTTGGATTCTATAGAACTGAAACTGGCAGCTGCAGGTAAGATTTGGGGTGCTGTATTGATGCGAATACACAAATGCATGTGTTATAATTTTTCTACTATCATTTAATAACATTAGTGTGCTGGGAAACCCTCAGGGGTTAGCTAAGTCCGGGCAATGTTTAATAGGGTGGGCTTAGGGACGCCTCACATGTCACCGGCAAAAACTTGCCGGACGTCAAGCCGTTGAGCCGCTCCAAGTGTGAACTGCTCCAGCAGTTCGAAGACGACTGGCTCAGACGTCAAGCCGGCCGTCTCTGATTGAGTTCATGTGAATGCCTCAAAATCTACATGTGAGGCGCCTCTTACCTATTACTCGAAAATTCATTGAGAACCTTGACAAGGTTGCACATGAACAGAGACTATATCGTTAGATGGACGGCGAGAATATGCAGGAGGTTTTAGATGACTCAATATCTATCTAACCTATATATATTCTTATAGAGGGCTGCCTAACACTGATAATTGGGGCCATCTGGGCCTTCCAAACTACCACGTGGCACAATGGACGGCTATGGGTCGTTAGCCTTCATTTTTTCCTCTTCGATTCGTCTTTGCAGTTGCTCGCGATTCCGGAGGGGCCGAACTTGCCTTCAGCGCATTTCTTTTTTACCCATTCTGTTTTGTGCACGGCGGATGTGCTAGACCGTCATGGCGGATGCTCTAGACCGTCATGGCGGATGCTCTATAATGGATAAATCTTTCTGGCAAGTAAATCCGAATTCTCTATTGGTATAACAGTGTGGATGCTGGAATCCGGATGTCTGGGTTTTGTTGCCGGATCTGGTTGTCCTTTCCATCTAACCCTTTTGGTGTTGCAAGGATTTGATCGGCCTGTGGTATCTCTCTGATATGGTCTGCTAGCGGGGCATTGAATGGGTTCTGTTTTTGTGGCCCTATCTCATTTATCTGGTAGGTCATGGTTGGCATAATGATCGGCCTCCGATGCCTTGCTATGGTCGTTCAGGTGGATTATTAGAGATGGCAGATCTTACCAGAGTAGGGCATGATAGGCATGCCGAGGAAGGGCGCCGGAACTCTTGGCCAGAAGCAGAACCCACCATTTTTTTGCATTATCTTTAAGGCCACGCGTTTTAATTCTGCATCTGCTAAGCTTTCCAGGATATGGGACTCTTCAATCCGGCATTCATTAGCCTAAACCCATTTTTCCTCTTACCGGAGTTGAAGCCGGCCTTTAGGGTTTATCCGAATTTTTGTTGGGTCCTTACTACTTGCATTTTTGCCTTGAAATTTCTGTGTGCTGCTCCTCCATCCACCAAATCTCTGCCACTGCCGCTGCCGGGCTCCTGCTACGGGATACGCTGCCATGCTGTGAATCTAAGTATGGCAAATCTTGTCAAGTGCCTTTTGCTTCAAATGTGTTGTTTTGTTGGATATGGATTCTCCTTGCCTTGAGCACAGCACTAATCCCTCGTCAGCTTCCAAGCTCTTGGATTTTGCCATAGATTTGCATTAAGCCATCCCGGCTGCATGCTGTTGGATTCTTGCCTTAGATCAAGGCACCCAAATTTGGGCTGCTTGCGTGTAGCAGCAACCTCTAGCACAGATTAATCTTCGCTGTAAGGCTTAGCGTAGATTGTATAAAATTGGACGGATGATATCATTGGGTTTGTTATCTTTCACACACAAGCCTGAATTGCCTACATCTTTTAATGGCTGGGCAGATCCATACAGAAGGGCTGTTCATTTGCTATAATTTCTTTTTATGAGATAGTAACAGTACATCCTGGACATTTTTTGGCCTTTAATTCTGTATAAAGAATGTCAAGTTTGGACTATGCTTAGCCTTCCTGCTGGATTATTGCTACTGGGACTATGGTCCTTCCTAATGTAATACCCAAAGATTCAGTTATGTCGAGCTGCAATGGCCTGCACAAAGTAGAAACATGAAGACAGTCAATTATGGAGGTAATGCCCTTCTGCTTCCCATGGGACAATGTTTTTCTTTACCCTAAGATGGTTGCTTGAGAGCTAGATTTTGTGAAGCACATTGAAAATACTTTTCCTTATGCATTTGCAACTGATACAGAGGCAGTTTCAACAATTCGGATGGAGTTGCAACAATTTGTTGTATGCATTGAGTATGCGAATGGGGGTGATGGAATCTCCTCGCTTGCAGGTATCAACTTTAACATTTTATTGGCACTTTTGCATGTGCAGCAGGGTATTTGTAAGGGTCTAATGTATGCACTTGCGAAGATATGGGAGGAAGAAGCCTCTATGGAATTATATAGAGGCCTATCATCAAGTTTAGTTGGAGTAGTTCCAATATGCTGCTACCAAGTCCTTTGCATACGAGATACTGAGGAAGGCATACAAACATCTGACTAAGGAAGAGCAAATAGGAAATTTGGTGACCCTATTCATCGGCTCAGCATCAGGTGCTATAGTTAGTGCCACCACCTTTCCGTTAGAAGTAGCAAGAAAACGAATGCAAGTTGGGGCTCTGAATGGCAGGCAGGTCTATAATAATGTTTGTCATGTCCGCACTTCTATACTAGAGAAGGAAGGACTAGCTGGCCTTTACATAGGACTTGGAGCAAACTGTATGAAGCTAATGCCAGCAGCTGGGATTTCTTTTATGTGTTATGAAGCTTGCAAAGCAGTGTTCATCGAGGAAGAAAGCCAATGAAGACAGGTGAGCAATTCCACCAGAATGTCTTAAGAGCAACGTTTTCTGATGATGGGTATATGAACAATATTTGTCGAGATGAAGCTGGTCGGTACCTCTGATTCATACGCCAGCAAGCTGTTGCAAAAATAAAATGTCTTAAACTATTATGAGTGCATTGTAAGATGATTCATTTGTTTAACTAAAGCATAGGTTCTTCCATATCGCTATTTAATTGACGAGAACACGAGTTACTGATAAGTTTAGGAAAACAGCAAGAGATAACTACAATGCAATATATTATTGAATAGAGAAAACTGGATGGGAACAAGCTTCCCACCATAGCTTATATGCATAACAGGTACGACTCTACATGAACGGACACGACTCTATAGATGGATTGCCATGTCATCATATGACGTGGCTATATGATGAGGTGGAGGATTGATATATTCCAACACCCTCCCTCAAGACGAACACCTCAATTATCCAAAGTCATCATGTCCAGGTTGATGCGTGAGCCATCTTTGGCGTTTTCTGCACTTTCTAATGTTCTTCTGAATGTTCTTGTTCTTGGAATATGTATCAGGAAGTTTTCTCTTCATGTATGAATTTCTCCTTTCAAATTCTCCAGTTTCAGCTTGCGGAATTTTATCAAAAACATTTACAACTTCCGGGAACATCAAATTTATATTACTGCCTTCCAAGATTGATTGCATCATGTCTGGATCGTCTGCAAATTCGTAACACATATCCCAAAGATCTGCTTGCTCTCTTCGACATGCTAAAGGAGTCATCTCTTCTTTCACATTCTTAAGCATGTCTATTCTAGAAGCATTCTTTAGGCTGCTTATATTCATCATTCCCTCCCTTAAGCAGCTAAAGATTATGCCATTAGAACTCAAATGAATACCTTTGGAATTAGCTGCCTCATCTTTATCTTGATCTTGATATGCAATTTGAGGCTTGGGCCCTGAATCTCTGGATCTTCAATTTGGACTGGGCCCGTGGAGAGATGTTCTTTAAGGTAAGCCCCAACAATATCTCCATTACATCCCTCGGCCATCTGAAATTCAGTACCCATTTTGGGTACGCCTATAAGCTGGGCATCCTGAATCACCTTCCATTTTGTAAATTCGGACCCTCCTAACCATTCTTGAAAAAGAAAGGCCTTTAACTCAAGGGGAATGCTTTCATCATCCGATTTTGAGATTGTATCGGTTAGTCTGTAGGTTGCTTCCACATTGTTTAAGAAATCAGATTGCAGCAGAAAGGATATACCAGCTAATGATCCACCACTCCTCTCGCCAGCAGCTTTTATTACTTCTATGCCAAGTGCCTGCAACACATATCTGGGTACACGGGCTAACAAGTACTCAGCAGTATCAAGTTGGCAGCTTGCTGCAGCAGCAGTTAATGCGAGACATAACTCCATATCTTTGCAACCACGTTCCACAAACCACTGCACAATTGGCAGCGATCCCCTTTCAGAAGCTCTCATGAGCGGTCCCAAAAAGGCTTCTGCGCCACCCTCATCAACCAGGCATTCCATGGTGCTCAATTTGGAGTGGTGAGATGCAAACCCCAAAGCCAAATCAGCATCCAACTCAATATTGCTCCGTCTTCCAATCTGTAAAAGGATGCGCACGAGTTTTGTGCTCCCGAAGCGGGCAGCTTCTAAGAAACATTCACAAGGCCCCCAAAAATAAACTCTTGTTAGTTTTTTGTGTTATTTTTTGTGTTATACTACTAAAATAAACTAATATTACTTTGTGGGTTAATATGTTGAATAACTAGATGCAGTTAAATAGTGGGTTTCCTATTTAAGGTTTTTCAATGTGGTTTATCCACATAGTAAGCACATAAGTTTTCTCATTATGGTTTGAAGGTGTAGTTTATCACTATAGTTCTTTATTGTGGTGAACTTTCTTGGTTTATTGCTATGGTTTTTTGCTAAGTGACCCAATGCCCAATTAATAGTATATGTTGTAAACCACTAGTGTCTTTAGGTTGTAAACCACTAGTGTCTTTAGTTTTAAAGAATCACGCAATTCATAGTGTTGTTCCAATCAACTCATGGATACCTTGTCATACGAACAGTTGATGTCAAAACAAGGTTCTCATTAAAACACTTAACTTGATTTATCTCTCAAAATAGTGATAGCTTTGCATCTTTAAAGTGCTTTGTTTTGGATGTAAACCAATTACGTTGCGAATTAATAGTTGATATTAATGTAGCATGAAAACTAAGATGTTCTCCATTTAGATAGTTGATATTAATGTAGTAAGAAAACTAAGACATTCTCCATTTGTAGACCACTAAGGCACTAATGGATATAACTTTAAGAATTTGTGCAACTCGTAGCAATTGCCCTTTGAAATCATCAATGTTATGTCATACGAGTCATTGTTTGTTTACGGAGGACTTAAGCTTATTACCAAATAATAAACATGTTTTCCATTTTACACGGTAATAATGGCTTTGGATCTTTGAAACATGTTGTCTCGGGGAAGTAAACGCTCATGTTATAATTGATATTAGTTTAGTGAAAAATCCATTTATGGAGTATGCATTAAAATAATTCAGGTTTATGCCTCTACCTTCTTTCAAATTAAAAATTATGCAATATTCCGAGAACCGCACACAAAAAAGCAGGTTGGCAATTTCTTTTTTGAAAATTTTGAGAGGGCCAAGACTTTTGCTAGCCCTCATCCAACAAGTACTTGAGCAAGCTTGATCTCCATATTGGATTCTCTTTTGGAGCACCTATAAGCAAGAAATCTTGGACATAGAATGTTTCAATATAAATGAACAGTTCATCCAGTATCTGCAAAGCAGCTTTTGTACTTAATTTTCTTGAGTGCAAATAATGCTGCTCGTCCCCTTCAGTCGCACAATATCTAGTATGTAAAATCACATATAGCTTAGAATCGTGGATTTGCTTCAGAAATATTAGATATGCACTCAAGACAAGGAGACATATTTAGCAAAGCATAAAGAAAGTATGTACCTGCACATTGCCAGCAAGAAGGTCTATTAGTCAAGAAGGTTTCTTCGGAAAATAACCTTCTTCTATTATTTTCCGACGGCCAGCTCTTTTGCTAGCCCCCATTCAACACAATCTTATGTGCACATTTTTGCACAGGCAGAGTGAGACGAATTATCAGCAAGTAGGACTTGCCTGATTCATTCAATCTATTTATAAAGATACTTAAACCTGCGCACATACAGAATACAGATACTTAAAACAGAATACAGATACTTAAAACACGATATTTTTTATCAGAAATATGGAGCACAAGGAAAGCAATTTGCATCAGAACTATGGGGTAGAAAGAATACTAGCGAAGCCTGATCTTACCTTTGCACTAGACGTTTACCACCATCACTTCAAGAAGCCATTGGCAGATTAAGAAGCCAAGTCCGCCACTACCTCCATCAAGCCGATGGACTCCACTGCCTTTACCGTGCGCACAACTTGAGAAATCTTCTGCTCTTAGTAAGCCGGATCCTATATTTCTGGATGAAAAGAAGACCGACTTAAAGTTTAAATTTTTACTTGGAAGTCCCATCTCAGATTAATGCTTGTTAGAAGGGAATGAAAGATATCGGAACTTCGTACCTCATCGCTCCCTCCTTCCATCTGCACCACTCATTTCAACTCATTTCAACGCTCTCCGCTGCAGAGTTCCGGCATCTTTCACCCATTCATTTCATACCTTCCCTGCTTCGGATCTTCTGGAAAGATAATACATGGGCACATATAAGAGCGGCAGCAATGGGTGGAATCGGTGAAGAACAAGGGCACCATCGCTTCAAGCTTGCAAATTTTGGGTTTGAGGAGCCATATTTTCCACAGGGGCAGAGCAAACTTCGCCATCGCCTCCATAAAATTTCAATCTTAGGGTTTGCATTTTAGGGTTTATGTTGCACACGCGACCGAGGTTTTGACATCAATATCTAACAGATACGGATTAAATCTAAAGATGATTTTGGCTGGAGGGGGCGGGGGATTCACTTAAGATTAATTTCAAAATTCAAAGCCCTGGCCATGAAAGACAATGTTTTGTGCATAAACCATTTCAATAGGTACATTTTAGTTGTGAATAAACCATTTCCACCACTTCATGTGTGGCCTCTTCAACTATAATGTTTGCACAACAATGTTTTTGTGCTATATTCGTATGAGAATATGTAGAATGCTAATGTTGGACTGGTGGATTCGAAATAAAAGCATTATTCCTTCGTGGTTTTTTTTTCTAGGGTTTTCCGATGTTGTGCTATGGATTGCGCTCTGATTTGTTCTATTCTGGGCATGTGCACAGGTATTGGAAGTGGATGGTTGCCGGAAGCCATGGCTCCAGAGATTCCGGTTTTGGCTGCATGTTTTGCATTTGGAAGGCCTTTGGTAAGGGCCGGAAGCTTAAGCGATGCTCCACCAGGGCATACCATAGCAGATCGCCGAGGGGGTCAGTATCTTCTTCTTCTGCAGGGTGTTTCAAAGAAAGGATATAAATGAAGAATAGAATTTTCTCTGGTTAACTAAAAATCTAGATTGAGGCCTGCTCCCCATGTTACGAAGGCGTCATCCATTACCGCAAGTGCATCGGCCTTAGGCCCTTGTAGTTATCCTTGTGTTGTAACCCGAGAACCTCATTGATGCATGCTCACTCTAATTACGAATATTGCAGGAGGTAAGACCAAGACATTTCCCAGTAAGTTCCATCTACCAGCAATATTATTTTCTAATTCAAGTATTCTATGGCAGAGGGGGTGTCATAGCTTCTTAGGATTCAGGGCATTGGTAAAACAATCGCATTGTTTCAAGGCAAAAGGATTCATGCCCAGATTTTGAATGATGGGTTTGGTCCAGATGTCCGTTTTGAAAATTACTTGGTGGACATGTATTTGGAATGATGCTACTATGTTTGAGCTGTGAGCATGGGATTGGAACTGGGGTTCAATTCCTGAGGCTCATCTCATCTTTGAATGCTGGCGTGTTGGGTTATTCCTTGCCGTAGACTATGTATTCATGTACTGTTGTATTGTATGGGCACCAGTGTGCCTAAACACTATTTTAACCCATGGTGTTTGGCCAAGAGGAACCCCTTCAAAAGCGGGTCAGTTTGACCCCACGAAGATTTCAAATGGGCGTGCAGGATGTATGCAGAGGGATATCCTGTGAATTGTGCCAGGATCCAAAGGCCCAAAACTATAATACACCGGTTTAGCCATAATACACTAATACATGAACAAATTCAACTATCTCCGCAACTCAACAAACCCCATCTATGCAAGCATAAGAAGTAATTGCTAAATATCAGCAATCCACCTATAAGTTTTAGAACATAAATGCTTATACTTTTCATGCTCTCTTTTTAACTCAACTAGGGTTTGTTCAAGATTTGATGAAGATGGTATCCGAGTAGATCACAGCGAGTTTGCTCATGTTTACCAGACTTCTATGGCCTCTGTCTTATTGCTTCAAAGTTGAAGCTTTGGAAGAAAAATGGTAACATAATATGAGTTTTGATCACTCGAACCGGTGGAGGGGCTTTACCAGGTTTTTTACATAGTCATGTTATTTTTATGATGAGGGATGGGAAATGGAGGAATTACTTTTAGAACTTGCAAAGTGTCACGTTGGATTAGTTGATAACAAAAGACGTGATGGATTAAGTGCCATTGAAGATGGAGCTTGTATAACAATGTCGTTCAACTGAGCAAATAATTGTATTGAAGATGCATTTCAGACCATCAATCTCACAAACTCCACCTTCAGTTTCCCCTCCTTCCATTTCTCCTCAAGCAAGCAGTGGCAACACTTTTGTATCTGATAATGTCTTCCGTGCCAAGCCTTATGGCTCAGGGCAGAGCCTGCCGGCTTCTTCAATGAATCCACGGTCTCATGGTGTTCCTTCAGCCACACCGCAGGGATATGCTTTTCCACATTACCCGGCCCAGTATAGTCAAGGTCAAGGACTAAAACCGGTCGGACCAAAGAAATTATGTAGCTTCTTGGGCATTTCCAACGAGTCAATCTTTCTCAATTTCCAAGAACTCGGATAATCGCATCTTACTTTTGTGAGAGGTTGAATTTGATCCTCGATTTAATATTGTAATTGTAGATGTAAAGCCACGAAAAGCTCCATTTTTGTTCACAAACAAGTGGAACTAGGTTGTTACCACTTCTTCTTTGTATCAATTTTTTTTTTCTTATTTTTTTTTTTATTTTGATGTATTAACTAATGCTAACCATTGACAAGAAAAAGGAAAAAGAAAAAGACAAATAAATCTTATTATCCATGGTTCTTGAACAATCTTACCTAAGCTTTAAATCATGCCATTATTTATTAGGAACCATTAATAGTTTTAATAAATTGGTGCTATTTTTAACAAACCACTATGGTATAGAAGGCTTGTATTGACATCATCTCAAAAACCATATCCAGAATTAGCAAACCATTATATCATTAGTAACTAACATTAATAACCATATTGTAAGCCATTATTAGTTTTGACAAACCACTACAGCATACGGTTTTTTTCTATCAAATGAATTGTTGCATAAAAAACCATATCTATCATGGTTTTCAGGTAATTTGATATTGTTTTTATATGGCAGTTAATTTTTGGGGGCCTTGTGATTGATTCACATTGTCTGCTCCGGCTTCAATAAGCAACTCAAGAAGCCCTCGCATGGCAGTGGCTGCAACGCTGGTAGCCCATCCAGGATCAATGGCATTCGAGAAAAGAGTGAGTGGGAAACAAGCAGCTTCCTGATCTTTTTCAAAATCATAAGCAGGATCTTCAACAGCCCTGCTCCATTCAATCTGACATCCTGCCAGAATTTCGTCTAGGGCATCCTTCTGCTGGCCATCTACAGGGGTAATTTCTCCATGCCTGGCTTTTGGAATTTGCATCCCTGTGGCAATCTCCATCTGCACCGGATTTTCTGCACCGGGCCTCAGTGGGTCTTCGTGGACATAATCAGCAATCGTAATTGCATGCAACTGATAATGAGGTATGATCTGCTTTTCAATTTCGACCTCTTCTGAGACAATTTTTGCTGCCCTATTCTTGATCTCAGAGTGTAAATTTGGCTTTAAATTTCCAACGGCATCCTTCTCACTGGCGGGTACTGGCAGGGCAATGGCATCCTTCAGGCCATCAATTGCAATTTGCAAAGGGCCGACCCCTTTAACGCCAGATTTGGCTTCTGCTTCTTCTGCAACCTCGGCAGTCTTACTAGGGTCTGCAATTTCGACCCCAAATGGAATCACTGTGGCATCAAGTTTTGAAAGGAAACTTATGGCAACGCTCCTAACGGCCATTGCATTCTTCTTGGCAGTCTTCTTGGGGTCTTTAATTTCGACCCCATGAAAGCCGAATTGGGGTTCTGTAGCCTTTTCAAGGGCTTGAAAATCTACAACAGAAAATTTAGGCAGCACCAAATTTCCGGCAACAGAATCTCGTGGGTCTTCAATCAGGGCCCCTTCTTTGGCATAACCGCTCTTGGCATCATCCTTCTCTTCTTCCGGAATACAGGAGGGAATAGAAAAACATGCAGTTATGAACCATTTAAATACCTTCACTCTCTTCTTCGACACAGTATTCATTTTCTTCAAGGCATACTTCAGCGAATTCTTCTTCCTAGATTTCTTCAATTTCGATGGAGGTGGCTCTCCTACTTCCTCCTTCATAGCTGCGTCCCAGGGATCTAAGAGCACGCAGGCTCTGATACCATGATAAGTTTAGGAAAACAGCAAGAGATAACTACAATGCAATATATTATTGAATAGAGAAAACTGGATGGGAACAAGCTTCCCACCATAGCTTATATGCATAACAGGTACGACTCTACATGAACGGACACGACTCTATAGATGGATTGCCATGTCATCATATGACGTGGCTATATGATGAGGTGGAGGATTGATATATTCCAACAGTTACATGTTCATGATTCCTTATGGCAATCAGAAGTTCAAGAAAATTCTAAACTCCCTGCATGCTATTACAGATTTGATTGGCTTTTTTATATTAGCAACCAAAAGGTCGAATTGCATAGTTTTGGTGGTGTTTGAATCCTATGTTTTTATTCTTATAAAGAAAATAATTCTGTCTGGCTGACCGCTGCTGTCGTGGCAGATTTTGAATGGTGAAAATTATAATATAGGGGTGTTGGAGCTTATCATGGTGAGCATGGAGTCAAGAGGATTGAACTTATATGGCCGATACTGGAACAAATATCAAAGTATACAATTTATCTATTTTTACTATTTAAAATCGAAATGCAAACTATCGTCGTATTGCCATTTTAAACTTGAAACTGATGAAGCCCATGACACGGTCTGAATTATGTAGAGGTCTAAATTGTCTAGATAGAACTTTCCATGTTGTAGGCAAGGATGATACATGCATGTCTAAGAGTTTCAAAGGTTTGCATGAACATGCCTAGTCGAGACTTAACATTCAAATTGTTTAACCCCGACTCCACAAGTAGCTTTGATCTTGCATACAACTATTTAGATATAATGATGCCATTTATCACTATCATCTTGCAAATGATATCAACATGGCTAGGTGCACCTATTTGTAGGCATTATGGCCTTGCCCACGATGCCAACATGGTGCGTCTTGATTGCTCGATCGGCTCAAATTGAGTTCAGGGCCAGCCGGGTTCCAAGCGAACCCGAGTAAAATTCGCCAGCGAACCCCTAGGATTCGTAAGCGAACCCGCCATTTGGCGTGGTATTGCGTGGCACATACCTACGGGTTCGCCAGCGAACCCGAAGCCGGGTTAGCCAACCGCGGCGGAACCGGGCAAGTGCCTTTATTATGTAGGGGGCATTTATTACCCCTGCTGGGGTTGTGCCAACCCACCGGCTGGGGCTACACTCGATTCTCTCATGGCATTCTTAGTCATTCAAATAGGCCAGCCTTGGCGTACCCGATTGCAATTTTGAGACGAATCGGCCGAGGTTAATTGGAAACTGCGGAGCATCTCCAAATAACCAACGAATCTAAAGATCCCTTTACCATGTAAGCATAGATCGGGGCTCTGCGTTTCCCGCCGATGCAATATGCCGGGGGCCTGAACCAGTTCCGATGATGAATTTTGCTCGGGATTGTTACCTCTCATGAAATTCCTTGGAGCCCTAGTTGGATCCATCCAAAGATCTTCACACCCAGTAGTTGTTGTTGGAAGCTTTTGCTCTATACACGTTTCCAAATCCTCCCTCTCCCAGTTTTGCTGGAATCTGGCAGATGAATTTTTTAGTTGTTTGTAGGAAAATTGCGGTAGCTTTTCTCCCGATTGTGATTGCTTTAGAATCAAAGCTTCTTCCTCTGCTTCCTTATTCGATTTGATCTTGCAAATTGCTAGAATTATCTTGAAAGCGTAAAGAGCAGGATTATTGCACATGTTGCCCCAACAATTGGCTTCACTAAATGGTTAGACTTAGATCTCTTTAATTGGTGCTATTCCCGACTTCGTGAAATGCTTCAAAAGTGTCGCTTTGATACTGATTGAGAGTACCCACCTCGGAAATGAAAGCAAGCCTTATCTTGTGCATGGAAAGCATTTGCATTGCAAGAACAATTGATTTGCATGCTGGGGAGCATGAAGTGGGACTACTAATACCTCCAATAGGCTCTGCAAATCTGGTAGCAAAATAGTCAACTTTAGAGATCTGATTCATTATACTGTTTCTTCCACATGAAGAAAGGGGGTTAATAGGGTAATGCAAATTTGCTAGAATTGCAATTGTCCATACACCAATTTGTTTTGGCAGACCGTATGAACCACAAATTGTTGGCAAATCACAAGTCCGATTTCGCGAAAACCGATCCCGGATCTAACCAATACCCAGATAAACAAGGCCCTTGGATCCGATCATCCGCCCTTTTAGGCCATCTCCCAGATCCTGAACCCCAAGAGTCCGCCCACATCATTTTGTGTTGGGTGGGCGAACCCCAAGAGTCCGCCCGCCCCCGCCATGTAGCCCGGTTCGCCCAAGCTTAACCCTACGGGGCCCTTCGTTGAAAACTCCCGCACGACTGCTGCACGCACCGCCCTGAATTGTAATGCGACGAGGCCGTCGACACAGGGTTAGCCGGCCCAACCGATGGGGGTTCTGGTTTGCGCGTCATCGATCCGCCACCGACGGTTATCCGGGGTTTGGGTTAAGCCCAAAGCGAACCCGGCGGCAATGCCACGCAGCGACATTGCGCCTGTGAACCACCATGCCACGTCCCCCTCGGGTTCGCGGGCCTGGCGATCTGCGGGTTAACCAAAAGCGAATTTATGGGGTTCGGCGGGTTTAACCGCTGGCATGTTGACTCAATTTCGGGAGCCAATAAAGTGGGCACGTGCTTAGAAGGCATTAAGCACTTATTTGACAAGCTTTCCTTCCAAGATGAGTACGTGCTTAGCAGCCATTAGGCACCTATTTGCTAGGCTTTTCCTTTTTTTATGGCACTTATATTTTGTAAGCTTTCCTTTCGAGATGGGTACGTGCTTAGCACCCATTTAGGCATCTATTTGCTAGGCTTTTCTTTTTTGGTTAATACCAAATCTGATTAATGTCTAATGGGTCTATTGTATGTTTTTTTTTACATGCTTCATTGGGCGCCTATTTGCTAGGCTTTTCGTTTTTTAATTAATATCAAATACAATTAATGTCTAATGGATCCATTGTATGTTTTTTTACGTGCTTCATTCTACAAAGTGCACAAATTCCGTGATGTGCAAGCTTGCCATGGAATGCTCTCCAGCCCTTTTGCTCACTTTGCACCTCTTACTAAGCACATCAAATTTTTATAGGCATTGATTAGTTTAGGGTATTTGAAACATTGGCTCAAAAAGGTAAAAATTAAAAACAACAAATTTGCAAAAACACTCTAGAAGCACCACCCTAACTACACTATAGAAACAGTATAATTCGTAAGTAAAAAGTTCCCACAAATTGTAGCTTTTCTTAGGTATTCTAGAATGTCTTCGAAGTTGATTAATATGCATGAATTGATCTTTGGGGGGGGGGATTAATATTACCAACTTTGCAAGAATAACTAACTTACCAAATACCGTTTACAGTGTCTTTTAAACTTACATCATGAGAATAGCGTAGCTCTAACATAAAAAAAACCCCACTACTCACCTTCCCTGCTGATAATTAGACCTATCTTGACCGTCCAAATGTAAGAGCTAAAATTCAATGCTTGAAATTCAATCAAACACCACATCATTAGATCTTAGTCACCTAAAAGCTTTTAGAGCATTCTAGTAATTTCTAGAAAGTTTCTTAAAAATAGTGACTTTTTTGCTGAAATCTAAGGGAATCTAATGGAATGTCATAAAATCTAAAGGATTATTCTAGAAAGTTATAGAGTCAGATTTGACTAGTCAACTAGCATGGATAAGCACCTCAACCTAAAATAGAAATTACTAAGAATAGTAGATATTGAAAAGTCCATAATAAACATAGTAATTTTTGGGTGGAATCTAATAGAATATAAGGCAATCCTCATAAAATCCGAGGGATGCTTATAAACCCTAGGGGAATCTTAAGGAATCTCATAAAATCTAATGGAATGTAACGTAGTCTTAGAGAATCTAAGGGTACCTTCATTGAATCTAAGGGAATTTAAGAGAATTTTCATAGAATCTAAGGGAATCTAATGGATCTCGTAGAATTTAAGAGAATTTAAGTTTTAGGATGAAATTTGACTAGTTAACAAGGATAAATAAGCATCTCAACCTAAGATAAAAGTTGCTAAGAATAGTAATTTTGAAAAGTCTCTAAAAATAGTAATTTTTGGCTAGAGTCAAGGAAATGTCATAAAATCTAAGGAAATCTAAGGGAGAATCTTCATGAACTCTTAGAAAACTGCAATATGCACAAACCAGAACATGCACCGTAGGATCGATTAAAAAACTTGTATGCATATGGAGGTCTTTGTTGTAGAATCTGTGGATAATTGTTGGTGATGTCAGATATTATGATTGTTCTGTAAAACCATTACTTATGTTCTATAACAACCATATTTGAGTTGGATGATGATTATGCAGTTTAAATTATGTGAATCCTTTTAAGAGCCCTTAGTGAAACCTTTGCATGAAATGCTTAACTGGTTTTCCATTATCCCAGGCGGAGTTTCCCAATGTGATGAATGCAACAGAGAAAATAGGAAAATGTCAGTGTTCTGCAGCATCAATCTCATGGAAGCCTTCAGTTGGCCCATTTCAGCAACCTATTTTTGCTTTAGGATATTGTGCACATGCTTCAAAGTTCTCAACCATGAAGGTATTTCCAGCATGTATTCTGCGCATTCTGAAGTTTTCTAATTCCCTGTTTCTTACCCAAGGTCACGGGTTCAACGCCTCGTTGTGAAAGTGGCCATGCAATGTAAAGTTGGTGGGGGAAGGACCCACTTTAGCAATGTAAAGTGGTGGGGGCAGGACCCATCTGGGTGTGTTGTAAAGTGTCACATGTCCGATAGGACGCTGCCTTGTGGCGTGACGTTAAAATCTCTTCTTCTTCTTCTTCTTATCATTTTATATTTTTTAAATTCCTGTTTGCAAATTTCATTTTCTGCTCAATATGCATTGGACCATAAAATAGGTTTGGGAATTCTTGGAGGCACAGCGCCGTTGGTATCCAGTGGCTGAATTAGTTGCATCTGGTGAGAAAGTTGGAGATGTGAATGCTGTTTCTTGGGCTCCTAACATCGGCAGGCCTCCTCTACAAATGTATTTGAAAACTATGAGGAGTCCTTCTATTGCACGCAACCCTTTATGATGTTTTTATTAATAGTTGTAAATTTTTGTAAGGGTGGAAGGGTCAAGGGTTATGGAGTTTTGGAGTTAGGGTTTATGAGTTTAGAGTTTAAGGATTTATCATAACATGAAGCCTGAAGAACTGAGAGGATGTAACATGTAATTCATGGATGGAACAAATAATTATACATATCAACCACGTGATCAAATCACTACAACTTCCAAAGGTAGCTATAATTTCAAAGGGTTTTTATTAAGGACAACTTTTTAAAGCATGGATAATACTAAACCAAAGCCAAGTTATATTTGTGCATGCAATACCTTATGCAGAATTACACTACCTTATCTACGAATGTATTTGCAAACCCATCGCGGTATATGTCGGACGTGGGCATGTTATAGCTAGCCTTAAATGGCAAAAAATCCTCTAAGTCCACAAAAATGTTGTGTAAATTTTTTGGGTGTGGTTATAACATGTCAAAGACACGGATATGCCCGTGGCTATAACATGACAACGTCCGATATATACGGGGCTCCTTTGGAAACTATAAGGGAATGTTAATGGTCTTTGTGCACCCAACTACCCTTTACGACGTCTTTGGTAATAGTTGTAAATTTTTCTAATTGTAGAAGGGTTAAGGGTCAAGCGGTTTTGGGGCTAAGGTTTATGGGTTTAGGGTTCAAGGATCTATCATAACATAAAGCTTGAAGAACTGCTAGGATGTAACATGCAACTTATCGATGGAGTAGGTAGAGACAATTCCAAAGGGTTTTTATTAGGGACAACGTTTTTAAGCATGGATACTACTAAACTAATGCCAAGTTAAATTTGTGCACGTAGGGGAGGGTGTCCATTGGCTGCTCACTTAAGGGCGTAAAGGGAATGGCAGCCATGTGCACACCTGAAATGCTATGCATGGGACATGGTAGCGTGCCCAGCGAGATAACCTACACTACAAGCCTAACAACATGTCAAGCACATAATGCCACCTCAAGCTATGAGGTATCAAAGAGGTAGGGGTAGTGGTACCACCAGGGCTAAGGTGGCAGCCCCCTAGGATACTAGGCAGCCCATTGAAGGCTACAATGACAAAATTGAAGAGAACCAGCTTTCTTTTAACAGCAAACATGATCAAAAATTGTTAAGCATTCTTTTATTGAAGCAAATCCACAAAGTTCCCACTGTTTTACATCTCAACCAGAGCAAAAACAATCTGGCTGTACAACAGAAATAGTCCAATTGTCAAACATTAGAAAAGTCTAAAAATTGTCAAACAAAGTGCATATTCCATTGACTGGGTTGAAAAGCAACTACGGGGCTGCTCCCACAAGAAGAAATAATGTCATAACCTGCAGCATGCCCGCATACAATTCCAAGCCTACAAGCATACAAAATACATTTACATAACCTATAACTTATGATGTAACAATTGAAGCATGCTTACAAGAAATTAATTTGCTCTAGCGAGGAAATTCAGTTGGTTCATGCTCTTCAAAACGCCTTTTGCTCTTTAATCGCATACTGTTTCCTCATTTCATAGGCAGCCATATTGAATGCTCTTGGCTGAGATAGAGGAATGCGTTGTCGATTGTGCAAAGTCTTCTTCCTTGATTGAGGCATGTTGACCCTCTTCTTTTTCAGAATTTGGACTGATGCTGGAGCATCATTGACAGCGTTAGTGTCCAGCCTAGATCTTGTGATGGGCATGATAGGCTGATCTGCCAAATAAAAACAATTAACTATTAGTACAAGAGAAAGGAAAACTAACTATTATTATAAAAGAGAAAGGAAAACCAGCTGTCATACCAGTGCAGAAGGAACCATAATTATAAAATCATTAAAGAAATTACAAAGGATACTTAGCTGTCATGTCATAACATATCAGTGCAGAAGAAACCATACTTATGAGATCATTACCTTATACAAGTTGTGATCACGCTTAAAGTACAAGCTATTAGTTTTTGGTGTTCAGTAAGTTAATTAAGTTAAGTGTAGGATTTTTTAAATGAGGACTTGAACCTCAAATTTTTGCAAAAGGGGAGCTCTCTGGGCTCTCTCATCAAGTCGCCACTTAAAATATACTTTTCAAAAATACTAGTCACTTCATCTATTCTGACATACCAGTACTACTAGAAGCTATTTCTGATGTAATGAAAAGTGGATTTTTGACTATGAACACATAATATGACAACATGAAGATACAATCTGGAAAAACTTGATACTAATAACAAACTTTACATGTCAAGAGTATATTATAGAATATAGAAACATTAAGAATAAATGAATGAAAAATAACTTCTAAAAATGCAAACTTGTTTACCTCTAAGTTACATGTAAAAGATATATCAATAGTTTGATCTAGAAGCCTGACCAGCTACTTTGCCAAGTTATCAGATACTTTTCTAATGCAAGGCCTACTCTGCAATGAACTTTGCCGAAATCGAAACCAAGATGATTAAATGCACTAAAATTAAAAGATAAAGATGTATGTCTTCATGAAAGATTTAAAAGGTAAAAATGACGCCACCGAGTAATCTTTCTGAAAAAATTGAAAAGCAGGCCTGATACCAGTTTATCTATTGCATTACAAGAGAGAAGCAAGAACTTTTAGCAGTAAGAGGCCTGAGCATACAAGAAAATAATTACCTGTGGAGCAGATTACGATCCCAAAAGAAAGCTATCAATCCATGTGCAAGAGCTGAGAATCCCTGTGTCAAACATGATGCAGGAACAAGACTCCTAAAGCTGCCTTCTATGATTATGGCAAAGCCCTCGGTGGACCGCCGTGGAGCTGCGCTTCTCCACCTTCGAGCCTTAACTGGAAACTATGGAAGCCCTCCGCACATATTTGCCACGTGTGGGAACGGGCTTGCCACATCCGCGCATGGGTCTGCCGCCGTGGACGGCCACCCTCCCCTAATCCTATATTTGTGCAGTGTATGTCTGTCTTGAATGGCGCCCTAGATTGGGCGGCTGAGATTTCGCCAGGCCGCGTGGCATCATCTGCATCGTTACCTAATTACCTTTTCTAGGTTATTTTTTGGTTTGCGGCCAAGCTTGGCTATGGCGGAATGTTTTCCCTTAAAATTCTGACGGCCTCGATTTTGCATCTATCTCCTCTCGGTATGGTTTCAAGGCGGCTAACGCTTGAGCATCTCATCTTCAGTTCTCGATGATGGCTATGGCGGGCACCTGAGCGGTTTTATGTCGATGGATGCCCATGATGTCTGCTGTATAGATGAATTCAGGGACGGCGGTGGGTTTGCGACTCTCGGGATCAACTGCACCGCAAAGCATGTCTTTGAAGCTTGCAAGGCATGCACAGCAATCTCGCGTTGCTGGATGGCAGGGATAGGTTTGATATGGATATGGTGGAATCACAAAGGGTCGATTGAAGTAAATTTGGTTACATCTAAGGGTTTCACAGAAGCAGGCTTGAAGCCATCCAAAACCATGGCAAAGGCAAATCAGAGGTCGGCCAAGGAGGCACGTCCAGATTTGGAGTCAGTAGGGCAGTTGCATATGCAAACAACCGCCCTTGCATCTTCGATCTGGCAGACCGCAACCGTGCAGGAGTTAGATGCTGCTAGCAGATAGGGGTTCCAAGTATACCGATCATGCCCCTGTAATGTCGCGAGGTGCTTTTTTTTCATTTCTCATCTATTCACTTTTTCTGTATTTTTCTGTATGCTCAATGTTTTTTGTATGTTTGCAGGTTCCAAATTTCACGATAGCCAGTTCCTTGGCACAATACAGACAATTTATAATGTTTCAAGCAGTTGCAGATAGATTTATTTCTACTGTGTTTGCTTGCTTTCTGTACAGAGCAGAGGAACATCTATCTAATACTCTTCGCCAAGCTGGAGTGTGAGGTAAGCACAGTCAAATTTCTATCCTTTAGATGTTCGTCTTAATTCATGCTCATTAACTGTGAATGTGCCTGTCTTAAACATGGCATATTGTGTTTTAATGTTGTCTCTTTGCATGGCTAGGTTGATCAGATTTGTCCACAAACATCTTAAATAGAGAAGCAGAGTAAATGCTTCAAAGCCTGTAGTATGTAGCAGATGGCAGCATCTGCAACACCAAGGTTGTATGGAATTACTGCTTAGGTGTCTATTCCCTCTCTTTGTTCTTGCATGGATTCTGCTTGGCACAAAACGTTGCGAATAGGCATCAAAGAACCCTCTGCTTGAAGGTATAGTTTTTAGTACTTAAATTTCGTTATGTTGTGTTGTTAATTTGGAGCACCTGTACATCAAATCTTTGTTAGATGAAAAAGACTTTCAAATTCAATTGCTAGTTACTAGAACATGGAGGAGCCCTTTTGGTCGAGCTCGTGTTCTCTTAAGTGTTCCCGAGGAAGACACATATCATGCTCAGATTTACATAGATTGGGCTATTACTTGCTGCAGAATTCATGCTTTTTCCCCAACTCTATCAAATTTAGCGTGGTTATATCCCTGCTCTGTTTCCCCTGCTTGATGAAATGGCTTGATATGCTTAAAAGCCCGGTGTGATTGATGATTCAGCTGTTGTAAGCTCCAATATATTCGCGCTCCCGATATCTTAGAACAAAAAAAAGAAAAAGGATGTGGGATTTACCTCCTTCAAGCAATCATTCAAACAATGGGTGATGGAGACATAACCGAAAAACAACTGTTGGTTATTAGGCTGGTTATTGTGCAAATAGATTAAGTAAGCTGACCATTCTTATGTTCAGTATTGGGTAAAACCCAGATCAAGGAAAACAAATGCTCTATTTCAAACTAAATATGCTTAAAGCCAAAACAGATGGCACAATTTAGCAAGAGAATATGTTAGACATGGAAGGATTTTGATAAGGGAGAAAAAAAGGAAAACTAAAAAGAAGAGGGAATAAAGGCAAACGTCACTTGCAGGACAGCGAGTAATATAAAGTATGCAAAAAGAACATCTGCTAAAAAAGAACATCTGCTAAGTGTTCTGGTGGCTATGGTATAAGAAAAACCTGATAAATTTAAGATCTAGCCCAATTGTTACTTAAAGGGGTATGAAAATGTTGGGGAGTTGAAGGGCCTTCCACCACTAAGGCTCATGTTGTTCTGCATTTTTGTTTCCAATAAATGTTGATGTACTTTATGCAATCAAGATAACAAATTTTGCCCATGTGATCTGTACTGGCTGCAAGTGATGACTACGTTTAGCTTTACATGAAGAGACCACCTCAAGAAAGTTGGGATTTATAATGCTTAAGTTTATATGCTAGATTGTGTGAACCATGAACGATGCTTGCAAAAATTGGTGGACTATGAGTGACTATTGTGTGAGATTTGTGTTAATATATAAGGGGTTGCCCCTTACATAAACACAACTAGGCTTGGTTTTTTAAAATTTTATAAAATAAAATAAGGAAGGTTGTTGAATAGGACAACAAGAAGAATTCAGGAACACCTCCCAAGATTGTTGAATAGGACAACAACGCACACCTCATGAAACATAGTTGGAATCATAATTGTACAAGGGCAAAATTGGCATTCATTTCACATTTGACATTTTTGATGAGACCATTGCATTCGATATAAGATTTATAGAGATTTCTATTGTCTCCGGTCATTATGATAATACAATTAATGCTAGCATAAGTGCAAATGTTAAGTCATAATGTCAATATGTTTCAACCCTCAATATGTCTCAAAACAGTCATTAATGCTAACACAAGTGTAAAACATAACATTGTGCTAAGTCAATAAGTGGGAGATGAGTGTGGCATTACGTAATAAAAACGTTGGCCTCTTACAACGTGGAGGAACTAACAACAAGTTCATTCCGGGAAGAGAGTCGACTGAACATCTCAGCGTGACATTAGTATAGAGCAGAATGCCAGTTGCAAAATAGTGGGACCATTAACAGGTCTGTCATTAATCGGTTTTCAAGTTTGCCTAGGTAAACAAGGGTAGAAAAACCTCAAACCTCAAAAAGATACGAAATGCAATATTATCTAACATGAAGGAGCTAGGTTTCATTTAAAATGTTGTTAACGATTTAAAAAGTTTTTGTTATAATAAGAAGTTACAAAAGTTAGACTATTACTGCACATTTTTTTTTTTATTGCGGCCAAAACATTTACAGGTTGAACTTATGCCCAGCAACGCTGGGCACCGTTACTAGTATGAAAATAAGTTCTTTCTCTTAACTGATTATATGTATAAAAGTACAAGGATAGAGTAGTAACATATGCATAAGTCTTGACATATCATTGAACTTACTAAAAACGCCCAAGTCCTAAACCTTAAAGTTGGTCATTGTTTGTTTCATGAACCATTTACAATGGATTTTCCTTTTTGTGTTCAATACCCCTACAACAAGCTTGACTAAGATCATGTGAAGTCTCAAATACATGAGTACCTTGCTCATGGCGACATGTACACGTGCCACTATCATTTTTCGTTTCCACACACACACTACAACTTACCATGACATCACATACAAACATTACCTGCACACATATTCCATCTCCCATTCCACACACATTCAATATTTCAATATCCAGTTTTCTACTACAATCCAGTTGCGATTGTGTTGACTATGCATTGGGTCTGTGTTCTTCGATAAAACTCCATAGTTTTACAAGCGCCAAATAATAGCTTAAACTTTACGCATTCCATTATGTCTATCGATTCTATCCGCACTATGCATTCTATGATCTCCAACCATTCCACGTACCTAAGGGTAACATACATGAATACATTTACAACTTTTTATTGCACTGCATCTATGGATTCACTCATCCACGACTAATGCCTGGCATCGCCGGACACACGTTACTATATGCAAGTAATTTAAGAAGTTGGGCAGCGCCTGCATCCCGCACATCCCCGATAATGCCCGACATTGCATCTAATGACCTATAAACTCCCATTACATATTTTATTTCACACGTCCATGACAAATGCCCGGCATCGCCGGGGACACGTTTCTAGTAAAACATAGAATGGTAACTGCCTAGAACATTCAAAGAAAGAAAAATGTTGATCCAACAAAGTATAAAAAGAGCTTTCTGTAGAACCTCGTTAACCAAAACAAAAAGGCAAACTGTCTAGAATATTTATCCTAAGCAAATAAAGAAGGAAAAAATGTCACCGAAACATGTTTTTACAGAAGAAAGGATAGAAAAACGTTAAGAAGGTTGGAAGTCTATTAGGCAGAACTTTGGGCAAATCTTATAAGCTACAAATTTAGGTCATATCTGCGCTGGGAAATGGACAGGCAATCGCAAACCAATCACTGAAAGGTAAAGATGAAGGCGGCTTCAAAAAAGAAAACAAAAAGAAAACAACGGCCGAAAAAGAAATTTGGCAAAGAAATCCAAAAACAAACTATGGACTTTGCAAAAGAACCGAAAACAACTTCAACCCAAATTCTATTGACAAAAACGATTTTTAGAGCGAAAGTATTAAAGCCAATATCAAACAAACTATTACATTACATGGGCAATACATAAGCATCCAATCTAGATTCCCCAAATAAAAGTAACCCAAAAGAACTTTCCAAAAAGAGAAGGAACATTCGAAAGAATTCTTTAAAAAGAGAAGGCATGAGAAACATGAACGGTTGTAAAATGGAACATCTAACAAGGGGATTATGGAACATGTTGGTAAAGAAGGTCTAATGAGGTCAAGCATGAATTTCGATATGCCTATGGCAGATTTTGAGGAAGGTTCATGTACAGATAGATGTAAAGGAGTATTGTGGAACTAGTCACGAGGTGGCATAAGTTGAGTTGGAAACTATAGATTGCTTATAAATCATTTGCAAAGAAAGAAAAGGCAAAAAGGAACCGTCGAATAATAAAGTCACCAAGGAAAAAATAGGAAGACGGCAAGGAGAACCAAAAAATTGGGTTTGAGAAGCGAAACATATGAGCAAAGATGATCAACGAGAGATTCACCATTGATAAAGGCGTAAATTGACAAATAGAACGCCAAGGTCACCAATCATTAGGAAATAGAGTTAAAAGATGCATGCATGCACGCATGTACGCATGCATGCATGCATTTGTATGCATGCACGTATGCACGCATGCATGCATGCATGCATGTATGTATGCATGTATGCATGCATGCATGTATGCATGCATGCATGCATGCATGCATGTATGTATGCATGTATGTATGTATGTATGCATGTATGTATGTATGTATGTATGTATGTATGTATGCATGTGTATGTATGTATGTATGCATGTATGTATGCATGCATGTATGCATGTATGCATGCATGTATGCATGCATGCATGTATGCACGCACGCATGCATGCACGCATGCATGTATGCATGTATGTATGCATGCATGCATGCATGTATGCATGCATGCATGCATGCATGCATGTATGTATGTATGTATGCATGCATGCATGCATGTATGTATGTATGCATGCATGCATGTATGTATGTATGTATGTATGTATGCATGCATGTATGTATGTATGTATGTATGTATGTATGTATGTATGTATGTATGTATGTATGTATGCATGTATGTATGCATGTATGTATGTATGTATGTATGTATGCATGTATGTATGTATGTATGTATGCATGCATGCATGCATGCATGTATGCATGTATGCATGTATGCATGCATGCATGCATGTATGCATGTATGCATGTATGCATGCATGCATGCATGCATGCATGCATGCATGCATGCATGCATGCATGCATGCATGCATGCATGCATGCATGCATGCACGCACGCACGCACGCACGCATGCACGCACGCATGCATGCGCACGCACGCGCATGTACGCATGCACGCATGCACGCATGCACGCACGCACGCACGCACGCACGCATGCATGCATGCATGCATGCATGCATGCATGCAGACGACGCATGCACGCATGCATGCATGCATTGCACGCATGCACGCATTTACATGCATGCATGCATGCATGCATACGCATGCATGCATGTACATGCATTTACGCATGCATGCATACGCATGCATGCAGAGAGTAAAAAGACATAAAAAGCACTAGCAAAGAAACAAATCCAAAATAGAGGTGTAAAGGGAAACTTCCTAAAATTGAAAAAGTAAAAAGCAAACCGGGCTAATAAAAGAAAAGAAAATAGATGGAGTAAAATTGGCAAATAAGGGTAACGCTCTATGTTAGATAGAAATCAAGCAAAAAAACCTAGCAAATTAGCTGATAGAAATTGGTTTTACCCATTCAATCTTGCCATAACCAATGATGACCGAGGCGTACCAACATCCCTGACTAACGAGCCGCTTTTTTCCCTTTATGTTCCACCTAATAAGTGCCGAGGGATTCTCGTGATCTCCAAGTAATATAAAGCCCAAATTGCGAAGTAATGGCGAGCCAAACAATATAGAGGTTGGGTCTCAGTGCATTGTCGCGATGACACGTGGTGACGCCAATGCCGTGGAATAGAATTCACGTCCCCTTATTCCGCTTTACCAGCTCTTCCGGTTTTCCTTAGTGTTTTCTTTTAGAGTTTTGACCGGCTTGTTTTAGGGTTTCGACTGCCGCAAATTTCTTCAATCAAGAATAGAGCTAGAAGGTGCAAATCTTCGCAACTGCCTCGGATCCTCACAGGTAGAAGTATGTCCGAGCTTCGCTTCATGTTTCTGGATCTATTTGCGCACAGGATATATGCTTCAATCAAGAATAGAGCTAGCAAGAATAGAGTTTCAGAAACTGGATGGCCTTCTCAAGGGGATGAATCCCAAAAAGGAGCTATTGTTTCAAACGCTGCGATTTATAATAGAAGATTAGTTCAAAAAATGCTTGCGGATCTTGCAAAAGGAACCCCTCGTCGGCCTTATCAGATCATACCCACATATATTTTTTCTCTGTTCAATGAAAATCAAGCCCGAGTCGCCATGAGAAGCATTGGGGCCTTTCTCATCCAGATGGGTCACCGGTTTACGCCATAGATCTTACCGGAAAAACTAAAGACGTCCAATACTCTTCCCAATTCCCTGTTTCTGTAGCTATGCAGACGAATCAGAACAAAAATTGATGCGTTGCAAGCTCGGATTCGAGTACCCAAAAGCTTCAATCGGATTTGGATGAAATTTGTGGATCGGATAAGTCAAACTGCAGCTCTATTCAATCCGGCAGAGCTTGCTATTCGCCAAATACTCTGATTTCTCATGCCTCTTATGCCATCAACAAATACTGGCAGAGAATTAAAAGCTTGAATTCTGATTGTTCCAGCTTGTTTTCTGGCAGATCCATTTTTACAAATCAGATCCCAAGAAGTGCAAAAGTGGATTCATGGTTGATCTCAGAGAGCGTAATTTGCAAAAAAAAATCGATCCCCAACTTCTATATTGTAGGGGAACTACAGCTCGCTCATTGCTCGCACACGGGAGACTACCTCGCCATCACGGCACAAAGGGCCCCTCCCTATGTGCCGGAATGGCATCCCAACTGCAGTTCCCCTATACATCATCGGGACAGATGATCAAGTTATAGTGTTGATTGTAGGCTTCAGTGATGCCTTTGACGAAATTTAGCAAAATGAAGCTACCTTGAAGTTGCCTTGAAGAACTTCGATGCAGCCTTGCTTCTGATACTCGAGAAGTTCCTCAACGAAATGCCTCCTGGGATCGTGATTATGGGTACAGATAGCCTCAGCCTGCTTCTCACTCACCTGGAATGTTACCCCCGACATTTTGCCGGGAAAATATTTTTTAGGGTTCTTGAGGAGGGATGGTAATATACCAAGTCCTTCTATATAAGAGAATGCCCTTTTGGGCAACATTCTGGGTCTGAAAGCTATGCCAACGCCCGAGTGCAGAGGCGTGGCTGACAGACCCAGAATGTTGCCCAAAAGGGCATTCCTTTAACATGGATGCAACTTAAGTTGCATTCTGCTCCGAAATCAGGGTAAACACTTCAGAATCAGAGGTAGATAGCATTGAAATGGTCAGAATCTGAGGTAAATCCTTAAGAATGCAAGGTAACTTCAAGAAGTGCTGCTGCTGTTGAGCTTCGTAGAATTTTCGATGAAGAAACTTGGCCACATGGTGTTTGATGACATGGATAGGTAGAATGCAACCTAAGTTGCATTTACGTGTAAAGCAAGTTCAATTCCGTCATCCATAGGAGGATTGTGCTTGCCAGGAAATATACCTTGCGACTGAAGACCGAGACTCTTTTCAGTCACATAATTGTTGCTTTTTAGGTTGCCCTAAGGGCAAACCCTTGGAGGTAGGCTCAATAAATATTCTTTTTGTAATGCTAGATGTACCAATTTGATGGTGTAGATGATCAAAATGCCTTAGCGTTATGTGAAGTTAGTGGGTTGCTTAGGTTGTCATTGATCCTCATGAGCTTGCATTAGGGCGCCATCCCACTATCTAAAGAGAACTCAAAGGAGGAGGAGGAGCCCATGGAGTCTGGACTGTATTAGATGCTATACTGATAGTGTGGAGAATAAGGAAGCCCAAATCAAGGCCTCCCAAGTAACAGTGGAAGAATGCCGATCATCAATCACCGATAAGAGCCAAGATTCGATCACCGATGTGTGCCATGGACGTTTGGATCATCGCAACTCCTCTTCACACTGACGTGATTCCTCATATTATGTTGTATTTTCTTCTCAACAGTTGTAAATTTGCATCTTTACTCCTTTTTAAATCTCTTATATTGAAATCATTGGTTTATCCCTAATCTTTTGAAATCCTTCTAAATTTCTACTTGAGGAAACGATCATTATGTGATCATATAATGAAGGGAGTTAGGGTTAGCTCCTTCCTTGCCCTGTCACATATGGAGAATAAAAGCAGCTTAAGCATAAAATAGTTCCTTGAGAAGATATTGTCCAATAGATTTGAACCTAAAGGCGAATTTTTTAGTCGATTTACCCTATACCATTCTTTAAGAAGCTAGAATTTGGTACTCTTTACTTCTCTGTTTTGATAGTCAAAATAAACATTTTGTAGCCTTTTAATACCTACAAGAATTTGGCACTGGCGAAGCCAGTGGTTTGTGCACCATTAGAAGTTGAACTTAAATATGAGCAATGGGCTAGTGTATGGTTGGACCAAGAGCAATAATCGTAAGTGATAGTATAAAAAGCTTGAGCTTTAATTTCTTCCCGAGATTTGCTCTTTGGTTCTTACTAATAGCTCGAGTTTATAAGATATAATTAATTACACAATTTATAGCTTACCAATAGCTAGAGGATTATAAATTTTGTAACCTACTTATATAGCTAGAGAGAAGGATGTTTAATAGCCTTGCGATTAAATTTCTAAACATGTTGAAATGGATATGGTCAGTTTACCTAGTGATGTTTCCATCTATGGAGTAGTTGGAAATGATATATAAAAGGTTGATAATCTCATAAGCTTGAACGAACAGAGATAAAGTACAGAAAGTAGATTGAATGTGCCAAGAGCAGAAGAGTTATGAATGGATATAATAAGCGTGGCACTGGATTAGATAGAAGAGCAATTAATGATGTGTGGAATGTGAGTGCTTTTATTATGTGATTATATGGTGTAGGGTATAAAACACAATGTAGATATATATTTGTGTTCTATTAAGATTATTTGAAGTTGCATTTAGATGCTTTGATATGAAGAAGAATTTGAATCTTTTAGTTCTAGTTGTTTATGCAACCACACCGTTTTAAAGCCTTTTCTTTCCTTTTTCCCTCTCACTTTATTTATGCTAATATTTTCAAATCATTGAATGCACTGTGTTGCATGTACACTCGTAACAAAATGTGTTGCTCTTGCAAAACAAATTTGGCACCTCATACATATTCCAAGTAAGCATTTAAGTTTTAATATGTTAAAGAATTTTAATGCTTTATTTAGTCAAAAAAATTTGGGGAAACTTAGGCAAAGCCTTGGTGGACTCTACCTTGAGTGGAAGAGATGGGTGTTTTTGGTCTAAACTCACCATTTACTCTTTTAGTTTTATTGATTAATGTATTTAGCTTTAATAAAAATTGGGGAGACTTGGACAAGGGCATGGTGGACTCCATCTTGAGTGGAGGGGACTAGGTGTTCCGGGTCCAAACTCACCGTCTACTCTTATTTAATTGTTTATTACTGTATTAAACTCTTGAGGGATTGGACAAGGGCATGGTCAACTCCATCAAGTATTAGGCTCATTTGTTCTTCATTGTGACCACTATCGTACTCATATTTGATTTATATTTTGTAGAAGTAATCATAAAAAGCAACTGAAAGAGATGGCAAAAGCTGCGAGCATCCCGATAGACGTGGTGGCAAAGCTTATAGGGCTGACTAAGGAAGCCTTTGAAGTACATCTCTAATGCTTGCCACGAGTAGTATAACTAGATCAATATAAGTGGACTAAGACCTTGTGTTACATTGCAATATGAAGGCCAATATAATTGCAAAGAAAGGGTACTTAGAACATCGCCAGCTTTGACACGAGGTATGATGAAGCAACTAGTCACTATACTGCCAATATGACTAGGTCTGAGGATTACAAGGATACTAACAATCTTTTTGTAACTTTGTTCAGGATCAAGGGTCACTTTGGGTGGTCATGCTCAACAGAGATCATTGTTATGAGCTATTTGAATTTCATGATATTCTGTTCCTTTCTGTTTCAAAAAAGTAGGAAAATGATCCAATTTTCTACTATAAATCTCCTTATCTTTTGGTTCATCGCATTCTTAATGCCTTTCTGAAATTTTTTCCTCTTCATGTACTTCAATTTCCCTAATTTTGCCTTATGAATTGTCTTTCTTGGGCTTTAACAACTGCCCAATTCAGCTCAAATTTTAAAATATGCATCTTTGAAGCTTAACATCCTTCATGAAGAATTTAAGCTAAATATACAAGCAAACCAAAAAATAGCTCGCATCAAATAAAATAAAATGCTAAAAAATAGCTCACTTCAAAGAAAACTTTAACCTGATGTGCTCTAAAGAATTACATAAGTGTATAGGTTGAAAACCACAAATCGACTTGCTCCAAAAACTTAGAAAGCAGGACAGCTCCAAAGAATTAGAAAGCAGAAAGGCAGGGATTGTCCATATAACAATTTATAACAGAAGTTCTTCCTGTTTATGTTGGCCCTGGAAAGATAAACTTACAAATATTTGTGTTGCGACATCTTAGAAAGCTAAACTTACAAATATTCATGGAAACCTGAACTTACAATTGATTCAAAAAATGTTTGTTCACCTAGAGCAAGATGGTTGTCTTAAATCTATTGCTAATATAAATGCGTATATATGATTTCAACATTTTTTGCAGGAAATTGGCGTAACGTTTATTATTATTCATATTAGATTTCATTTATACATGTTACTAGTTATGATGCCCGGCGTTGCCGGTCTTTACTACAATTTGAAATAGTGGTTCTTGATTGTTGGCTACTATAAAGAATGTGGCAATTTTTGTATTTGACAAATGCTAAAAAGGAAGGAAGGTGTGAATGTGAGAGTGGGTGTGAGAGGCATATTTTGTGTTGATTTGCCGTGTAATAGAAATGCCGAAGAGTCACCTCTAGTTACATCGTGAAATGCATCATTATATGAAATAGATAGAAATGTTAAGAAAACACTCCTAGCATACTCCATCCCTTGATTGAGCCCTCGATTACATACACAAATCCATCAATACCTCCAGAAACTGTTGGGCAAACAGAAAGAGTAAACAGGGTCCTTGAGGACATGTTGCGGATGTATTGTCAAGACAATCCAAAAAAATGGGAAGGTTTGTTACCTTTAGCAGAGTTTGCTTACAATAATTCTAAACATGAATCTATAGGAATGACACCTTTTGAAGCACTTTACGGACATGATTGTTATGCTCCAATAAATTGGTATGATCCCATGGATAAATCTGAAATTTCTAGACAGATGTTGGAAGAATATGCAGATAAGGTGTAGCTTATAAGAAGCAAGCTAGCAGAAACACAACATAGACAGAAGCAATTTGCAGACAAGCATAGAATACATCGAGAATTCAAGGTGGGAGACTTTGTATATCTCCGTGTGAAACCAAAGAAAAGTCAGCTCAGAATTGGAAAATATAGTAAACTTGCTCCAAGATATGCTGGTCCTTTCAAAATCATTAAAAGAATGGGGAACCTAAGCTACCAATTAGAGCTGCCACCACATGTAAAGATTCATGACGTTTTTCATGTCAATTTGTTAAAACCCTCTTTACATGACGGAGATCAATTGCTTCCGGATTTGCAATTAATCCAGGAGAACAATACCTTTGAAGTAATGCCATCCCAAATATTGCAGTATCGGGAATGAAAGCTGCGTAGTAGAACAATCAAAGAAATCCTTATACAATGGGCGGATTATCGTATAGAAGATGCAACTTGGATGGAGTTAAATGAGGCCGAAGCAAAATATGCTAAGGATTTTCCGAACCTTTTTCAATCTATATCATGCCACGAAATAAGACTATCTAAAAGACGTATCAAACTTGTTAAGTATAAACAATACATGAAGTTGTGAAAGAGTATACCTTGCAGTGTTATGTGAATTGTATTCGACGAGGACGTCAAATCTTAAATGGTATAATAATGTGATGTCAATTGTATTGTAGTTGTATCTTTAAACTATATTAAATAATTAGAGGAGATGATGTGGCATAAGGTTGACGTGACAGTGAAATAATTTAAGGGAAGTTAGAATTAGGGAAAAGAACCTAAGAAAGAGGAAGGAAGGAAGAGATAACGGAGTAAAAGAGAGATAAGTGGGGATTTGAAGAAGCGACTTGGAGGTAAGACGATACTTGATGTTCTAAAAAAAAAAAAAAAAAAAAGGTAATCCTTCTGATACAAGAGATAGAAGAGGAAAGAAGCGATCTAATTCAAGAACATGCTGAATAATGCAATAATACTACCGTAAATCACGAACTGATGGGTTCTCCTTGGAGCCCAAAGGCCGAAATGGCCATTTCCTCCATCTCCAGGTCTTGTGGATCCCTCTGGGGATCATCTCGGTGTGCAAGGCAGGCCATCCGGCCGTTGCCTGCGCTGAACAGAACCAAGTGGAAGTTATGAACACAAATAATTCAGCAATAATAAGTCAAGCTAGGCTGGATCTAACAGTAAACAGAGGTACAAGGCTTATGAAAGATTCAGGCGAAGTTCTTCCCTTCAAACAGAAGCAGCAATTGTATTTATAAGAAAGGATCGGCCATTTCCAGAATCGTTTTCTTTCCATTTGCAAATAGCGGATAAAAAAAGTAAGTAACAATGGATATAGATCGGCTAAGTTTATTGAAGATCTGGCTTTTTTCCCAGGTCGGAATGGCCTTTTTCTTAACGGATATGGAGATCCGGCCAAGCTCTATTTGTCTGATACGAAATCAACTGTAACAGGTCGACGATCCGCTATCACCAATTAATAACTTTTAAAATAATGTTGTTTTTTAGCTTACCTAATTAAATTGTCTACCCCAAGAAAAGACCATAGAAAATATTCCCTAGATTCACAAGGCAAACTAAGCCTAAATACGTTGAGCCTGGGCTGCTTCCCCAAGCCAACTCTGTTGCCTAGTTTTTCGGTCTGGCATGTTATGATTATGGGAATGCCCGGACGTTATACAAACTAAGGTTAGGTATTAATTGTTCGTAAATCTAAATAAAAAATATATGTCAATCCATTCAAGGCATGAATATCTCAATAGTGGATAGCAACACCCATTCTAGTGGTATCCTTAGGCATTAGCAAGGTCGTTTAATAATGGACGTTACCAAATGTAGTTAAATACACGTTCATAAATAGTCTTTCTCGAGTTAGCATATCTATAGAAAAATACTGGAAATCGCTCATGTTGCTAGCTTGGATTGCACCGGTCTGCCCAAAACTCTCCAGGAAAAATAAGCAAAAACTGAGGCCACGAGTGTTAAGCACTCAAGACTAGTGAGTGGGCACTGATGAAGCTCGCTAGTGCGGACCTGATGCTGGTCACGTCGAGTTGCTTCTAGGTGAAGGTTTTCCCCTGAGCTAGAGATCCGTAGCTTAGGGAGACTGCAACATATTACTTGGGGTTGCGAATGACTTATAGGTTCTGCACCCGTGGGATTTTAAGCTTTGTGTGAAGTAATTCAGTAACGACCAGTATGGGGTGAAGGACCGTCACAAAATTGGTATTAGAGCCAATTTTGATTGGATGCAATTTCTTCAAGAGTATGCCTTTCAGATTAATTATAAAACAGGCAGTACAAATGTCGTTGCAGATGCTTTGTCTAGACTTCCAGCTTATTATGCCATAACGATGATTACAACAGATTGGTTGGATGAGGTGAAAAATACTATTGTTACAGACAATTATTTTGGACCAAAATTGAAGGAAGTGCAAAAAGAGAATCTGGAGATAAAGGATAATTATAGTTTTGAACAGGAAATATTGAGATACAAATCAAGAGTTTGTATTCCTGCAATAGATCACATTAAAAAGAAAATACTAAATGAATGTCATGATGCAGTAATATCAGGTCATTCAGGGTTTCATAAGACATATCACAAGGTAAAGAGAAGTTTCTTTTGGTAGGATTAAAAGATTATGTTCGTAAGTATATCCAAAAGTGTGTGATGTGTTCACGTGTTAAGGCCGAACAAATTAGGGCACCTGGCCTTTTGCAGCCGTTACTTATTCCAGAAAGAAAATGGGAATCTATTAGCATGGATTTCATAGTAGGATTGCCAAGAACACGAACACGAAAGGATGCTATTCTTGTGGTGATTGACAGGTTAACTAAACATGCTCATTTTAATATCTTTATTCATGGCATCTTTTGTTTACATGGCATTCCTACAAGTATTGTTTCCAATAGAGACCCAAGGTTTACTAGTAACTTTTGGACTTCGTTTTTCAAGGGAGTTGGAACTCAATTGCAGATGAGCACAACCTGTCACCCAGAAATCGATGGGCAAACAGAAAGAGTAAACAGGGTCCTTGAGGACATGTTGCGAAGGTATTGTCAAGACAATCCAAAGAAATGGGAAGGTTTATAACCTTTAGCAGAGTTTGCTTACAATAATTCTAAACAGGAATATATAGGAATGACACCTTTTGAAGCACTTCACGGACATGATTGTTATGCTCCAATAAATTGGTATGATCCCATGGTTAAATCTGAAATTTCTAGACAGATGTTGGAAGAATATGCAGATAAGGCAAACTTATAAGAAGCGGGCGGTGTATAAGCACAACATAGACAGAAGCAATTTGCAGACAAGCATAGAATACATCGAGAATTCAAGGTGGGAGACTTTGTATATCTCCGTATGAAACCAAAGAGAAGTCAGCTCAGAATTGGAAAATGTACTAAACTTGCTTCAAGATATGCTGGTCCTTTCAAAATAAAGGATGGGGAACCTAGCCTACCAATTAGAGCTGCCATCATATGTAAAGATTCATGATGTTTTTCATGTCACTTTGTTAAAATCAGGGATAGGTTCTGTACGTATATAATCTAAATTTCTGACGTATAAAGTTAAAAAATACGTATTTTTTTGAAAAAAACATATTTTACGTATTTTTTAGTCGCCGGCCGGAAAAAAAAAATTCGCATATGCGAAACAGTAAAAACCGCGTACGCGAAAAAAAAAAAAATTGCCTTCACGTACGCAGTTTTCAAATTTTAAATTCTTATAGGATTTCGCATACGTGAAAATCAAATTTCAAATTCGTACGCAGAAAAAAAAAATTAGTATTATTATTTTTTTTTCACAGACGATTTCTTGTTTTTCGCTGTGAAAAAAAAAGCGTCACAGACGCGATTTTTCAGCGTCGACGTTAGATTTTTTAATGTTTGGCGTAAGCGAAAAAACTTTCGGCAGTCTGAATTAGATGGAGCAGACGCGAAAATCTTCCGATGCCGGAAATTGTTTTGCCGTATTTTTTACGTTTTATATGGCAAATATGTGTCGTATCATACAATTCATACGTATTACGTATAAAACATACAGCGTATTGAACCTTGTGAATTTGTGAGCCTAAGGTGCCCTAACTTTCTTTATTTGTACACATTGATCAGGAAAATATGATGCAAAGTTTATAGAAAGAAGAGTTCACCTTTTTGAAACCACAAACATTAATGTACATTTCGTGACCAAGACATGCAAGTAGTTTTCATTGCGCAATTAAAAATGGCGATGGCACCACGACAAAGAAATGGGCTTCTCCAATTAAAAGTACAACAAAAACACGAACAACATGAGAAGGCACATACATTTTACAGTTCTAAGCACGATCCACTTGGGAGTCTTGGCAGCCAACTATCCAAGAGTGGAGAATGTGACAATTGCGAAGATTAAAAAGGCTTGCTCTGCAAATCTACAACCATAAGTGTACATTCAGCCCATACCTGCAAGTAGTTTATTTGACTGCAATTAAAAATGATGCAAGCTCATCTGACCTCATTGAACTCTCTACCTCTAACACAATTGAGGAATCCGCCAATGCCATGGCTGTACTCTATCTATGGATTAGTACAAAATGCAAGTTGTCTCTATCCCTAAAGCCAAGCTGCAGACCTATTTTACAACTCAACTCACTCAAACAATATCTAACATGCACTAACACCGTCTGAATTATTCAAAGGCTTTATGTAAGCTTGCACATTGCAAGACCTGCAAGTACAGACACGCATGCTTTCATCTTTCCTTCCTTTTGTACCCTGCATGTAATGTAACGACAAACACAAAGGAAAATTGCTTTTGAAAATCACAATGCACATTGATTCTATAATGCAACAGTATAATAATACAACAAAAATTAACATGCCATTTATGAAATGAATTTCCAATGACCTGAACCTCAAATAGAGAGTCACTAACAGTATAACCTTCACTACTCTCTTAGCAATAAAAATCTAAAGAACTTTAAAAATCATAATAAACAAACTCATGAATAGTGAGAGGTACGTTTTGAATCTCCAAAACATAGCACCTGATAGAGATTGGAGAATTTGGCGGTATGCGACTAAAATATTGGACTTAAGTGCATGATCTCATTTTAAGCAATTTTTCTCCTTGTTTCAAATAACCTGCAACCAACAAATCGGAGAGAATATTAGCCCAGGACTTGTCATGTAATGAAGTAATCGTACAAATCTATGACATTTTCAAATTGATTAGATGGCATATTTACAGTAAAGCATAGTTATTAAACATGATTCAAGTTTCTTCACCTGGACATTGCTTAATGTTATGGAAGGAACATGACCCCATTTCATTCAATTAGGAACCAATTAGCAATGCCAAAGTTTGTTTTAGACAAAAAGCACTTATGAAAAGAAAAGCATACAAGATCTTGATCTATTAAATCAATGAGCTGCTATAACATTGTCTCCCACTTTGTCACAATTTTCTTCATCCATGCATTTGCAAGCCTTCAATTAGGAACTGCAAGCCTGTGGTAAAAGAGCCATTGACAAACAATAGATCAATATCAAGTATATGCAAGAAAATAGGAATTAAAAGCTTCGTAAAAGAAGCTATGCATTTACTTTGATGCTAAATTGCAAGAGATGTCTAACTAAAAAATTGAGAGCTTTTCTCATAGTAAAGTACTTTCTTAACTGGCAGCAAAATGCAACTTATAGAATAAAAGTCATCCTTAAAGTAAAGTCATCCTTAAAGTAAATGAACTTTGCAGCTATTAAAAAGGACAATAAATTTAACTCTCTTTAAACTGATACCTCAAATTTGAGAAGACTTTTGTCCTAAAATATTTTAAATTGCTCTTCAAGAAGTAGACCCATGTTTCCTTCCTAGCAAAATCGTATAAGCACAAAACATTACGAAATAGCATTATTAACAACGAACAACTTTTAACATAAACTTGCATATATTAAAATGCATACAACTATCATTTTATCTTAGTCTTAACTGCAATGCATATAAGCTATGAATAGGCATCTACTTGAGTTACCTTAGGCACCATAACCTGATCAAAGCTAAAATATTGTTCTGCCTTCCAGTTTAAATCCTTGCAGGATGCAAACCACTGTATGATTTAAACCATTGTATGATGTGAACATGTGAACCCAATAGTCAAATAGAAGCAACCATGACCAAAAAAAAAAAAAAAACTCGGCAATCAAACAACTACAACTGAATGGCATGCCAATAGGAGCAAGACCGACCATTTCTGGTATTATTGGATCTCCAATGGTATTCTAAGCACTCATCACTTCGTCATCCATTCCACAGCCATCAATCCATTTGCAACTCATCGATTTGATATCATCTGAGCAAAATCGAACTTGGAACTCCACTATTTGTTATCGAATACTAAGCATGCGAACATCATCTCCCCAAACAGTTTCCATTAAATTGAAGCTGACTTTAGTTTGGCAAGGCAGTGGCTGCCGAATCTTTCAGGTATCAAATCTGCCTATCTTAGCTTCTTTGGCAGATGCCGAGTTTTTTGGAACTCACCGCTCAGGGATAGAGCTGAAAGAAATTTTCGAGTGTCAAATCTGCACCATCGAAGATTTTAGGACGTGGTTGTTGTCATGGATCTCAGCCGTCCAAATTAGGGCTGGATCCACGACACTAAAACATTTTAATATAGTAAAGAGAAAATATTCCCTAGATTCACAAGGCAAACTAAGAATAAATACGTTGAGCCTGAGCCATTTTTCCAAGCCAACTCTGTTGCCTAGTTTTTCGCTCTGGCATGTTATGATTATGGGAATGCTCGGATGTTATATGAACTAAGGTTAGGTATTAATTGTTCGTAAATCTAAATAAAAAATACATGTCAATCCATTCAAGGTATGAATATCTCGATAATGGATAGCAACACCCATTCTGGTGGTATCCTTAGCCATTAACAAGGTCGTTTAATAATGATCCTTACCAAATGTAGTTGGATACACGTTCATAAATAGTCTTTCTCGAGTTAGCATATCCATAGAAAAATACTGGAAATCGCTCATGTTGCTAGCATGGATTGCACTTTGGTCTGCCCACAACTCTCCGGGGAGAATAAGCAGAAATCGAGGCCAGGAGTGTTAAGCACTCAACACTAGTGAGTGGGCACTGATGAAGCTCACTAGTGCAGACTCGATGGTGGTTACGTCGAGTTGCTTCTAGGTGAAGCTTATTTCCCTAAGCTAGAGATCCGTAGCTTAGGGGGGGCGCAACATATTATTTCAGGTTTGGGGACGACATGTAGGTTTTGCACCTGTGAGATCTTGAGCAGTGTGTGAAATAATTCGGTAATGACAAGTGTCGAGCGAAGGACCGTCAAAAAACAACTGAGGAGCATAAACAGATGTAAGGGCAAAGCAGATTTCTATCAATTTCTAAGAATATATATTCGAAAACATCGAAGAAGAATTCCGTTCTTAGCTAATTCCATTATTTATTCCATCATATATGTTAATGACGTGACAACGAGCTGCATAAGATATCTAATAAGTTCCTGAAGGACCAGGTCTAACTTGACTGCACAACTAGATCTGCTTCTTCCTATGCTGATGAAGAGTCTAACCTTACCTTCTAGTTATTTCCCTAGCTTCTTGCTTTATCATATCCTTAAAAGTAGTTCCTATAACACTAGTGGTTGGTGGCTAGAAAAAGTTTGTCCTTGTACAGCCTTGCGGAATAGCTCAATTGGTGACATCCTTCCCAGTTGGTCCAGTTGGATGGTAAAGCGAACACCCTGTGGTGTTTTACTTTCTAATAAGTTGATCAATTTGCAGGAAGATTCATCAACTTATGAGAAAGTAAAACACTACAAGGTACTCGATTTACCACCCAACCAGACCAACTAGAAGAGATGTCACCAAGTCAAACTACTCCGCAAGACTGTATAAGAACACGCTCTCTTTAGCTATCAACCACTAGCGTTACAGGAACTCTTTCTAATGTTATGATCAAGCAACAAGCAAGAGAAAATACTGCAGAGCAAGGCTAGGCTCTTCATCAAATATAGAAAGGAGCAGATCTAGTTGTGCAGTCAACTTAGACCCCTACGTACCTTTCTAGGCATAACTTTCAAACCGTAAGAAATATATGGATAATCAAGTCCAATCTGGAAACTAGACTTCAAGGGCTTTTGAATAAGGTAAGGATCGTCAATTTCTAAGTTGTGGTCGTGAAGATATCACTTCTCAAAGTTATCCTTCTATTTATAGGTAGCAACACATTTTTTTTGCCTTTTTGCTTTTAAATAAATTTTCTCTTTGATAATATCAAGGTTTAGACATACTGGATGTCTTTCCTACTTCATCATACCAATAAATATTGTTCCATGCCTGAAGCAATCCAAAAGCGATGTATAGATTTTGCTAGAAATAAAAAATATGTGGACGATGTGGCTGAAAACAACTGAGGAGCATAAACAGATGCAAGGACAAAGCAGATATCTATCAATTCCTAAGAATATATCTTCCAAAACATCGAAGAAGAATTTCGTTCTGAGCTAATTCCATTATTTATTCCATCATCTATGTTAATGACGTGATAACGAGCTGCATAAGATATCGAATAAGTTCCTGAAGGACCAGGTCTAAGTTGACTGCACAACTAGATCTGCTTCTTCCTATGCTGATGAATAGTCTAGCCTTACCTTCTAGTTATTTCTCTAGCTTCTTGCTTTATCATATCATTAAAAGGAGTTCCTGTAACACCAGTGGTTAGTGGCTAGAAAGGGTTTGTCCTTGTACAGCGTTGTGGAATAGCTCGACTTGGTGACATCTTTCCCAGTTGGTCCAGTTGAATGGTAAATCGAGCACCCTATGGTGTTTTACTTTCTAATAAGTTGATCAATTTGCAGGAAGATTCTTCCGCAAGGCTATATAAGAACAAACGCTTTCTAACTACCAACCACTAGTGTTACAGGTCCTTCTAATGATATGATCAAGCAAGAAGCAAGAGAAAATACTGCAGAGCAAGGCTAGGCTCTTCATCAAACATAGAAAGAAGCAGATCTAGTTGTGCAGTTAACTTAGATCCCTACGTATCTTTCTAGGCATAACTTTCAAACCGTAAGAAATATATGGATAACCAAGTCCTAAAGAATATATCTTTCAAAATATCAAAGAAGAATTCCGTTCTGAGCTAATTCCATTATTTATTCCATCATATATGTTAATGACGTGACAACGAGCTGCATAAGATATCGAATAAGTTCCTGAAGGACCAGGTCTAAGTTGACTGCACAACTATCTGCTTCTTCCTATGTTGATGAATAGTCTAGCCTTACCTTCTAGTTATTTCCCTAGCTTCTTGCTTTATCATACCATTAAAAGGAGTTCCTGCAACACCAGTGGTTGGTGGCTAGAAAGGGTTTGTCCTTGTACAGCGTTGTGGAATAGTTCGACTTGGTGACATCTTTCTCAATTGGTCCAGTTGAATGGTAAATCGAGCACCCTATGGTGTTTTACTTTCTAATAAGTTGATCAATTTGCAGGAAGATTCTTCCGCAAGGCTATATAAGAACAAACGCTTTCTAACTACCAACCACTAGTGTTACAGGTCCTTCTAATGATATGATCAAGCAAGAAGCAAGAGAAAATACTGCAGAGCAAGGCTAGGCTCTTCATCAAACATAGAAAGAAGCAGATCTAGTTGTGCAGTTAACTTAGATCCCTACGTATCTTTCTAGGCATAACTTTCAAACCGTAAGAAATATATGGATAACCAAGTCCTAAGAATATATCTTTCTTCTTCTTCTTCTATTTATAGGTAACAACACCTTTGTTTTGCCTTTTTGCTTTTAAATAAAGGTCAAGGTTTATTTTTAACTTTCTCTTTGATAATATCAAGGCTTAGACATACTGGATGGCTTTCCTACTTGATCATATCAATAAATATTGTTCCATGCCTGAAGCAATCCAAAAACGCTGTATAGATTTTGCTAGAAATAAAAATATATGTGGACCATGTGGCTAGAAACAACTGAGGAACATAAACAGATGCAAGGGCAAAGCAGATATCTATAAAATCCTAAGAATATATCTTCCAAAACATCGAAGAAGAATTCCGTTCTGAGCTAATTCATCGTCAACAAGGGCGTTCTAGTGCGTTGTATTATTATCTAAGACTTGCATCATTCCATGACGATGCCATGTTAATTGCTAGGAACATGTAGATTATGTAGCTAACCCAATAACGGAAGTTTCGTAAGGGGACCAGAGCAGGCTACAATAAATAAAACCATGAAATTGATTTAAATTATATATCTAGATCTAGGGTTTAATTATTATGACACATCCATTATTTATTCCATCATCTATGTTAATGACGTGACAACGAGTTGCATAAGATATCGAATAAGTTCCTGAAGGACCAGGTCTAAGTTGAATGCACAACTAGATCTGCTTCTTCCTATGTTGATGAAGAGCCTTTTTAATTTGCTTCACTGTTGCTTGACGGTCTTAAGCATTAGCTAGCAAAAGGAACTGACTGATTTTGGGCTATAAGGAATGGTCCTGTTTTATATCAGCATTTCGGCCCTGTTTTGATCACTGCCAGCTACTTCTATTTCCCAGGATGGCAACATTCAGATTGCAACAATTTTTGTGATTCATGCTTCTACCTGAGATGGCGAATTCGGGATATAAAGATGGTTATATATGTTTATTATCAGTTTGCTGCAATACTTATGCAGACCACCTACCTGAATGCCACATTTGATGGTAGCATGATTGCAGATTGATGAGGAACTTCGTTAAGCACATGGCGATGTTTTACATAGTCTGCAAGTCCAGCTTTTCCATGAACTCCACATGCATTAAGAAATGCCATCCACAAACTAGCAGTAGGTTGAAATGGCATTGTATGAATAACATCATTTATTTCATTCAGGTGGCCTGCACGGCCAAGAAGGTCCACCATACAGGCATAGTGGTTGTTACTATACAGAATGCCATGATCTTGACTCATTGACATAAAATGGTAAAAACCAGTATCTATCAGGCCCATATGGCTACATACAGAAAGAATTGAAACAAAAGTAATATCATCTGGCTCAATACCTTGCTGCTGCATTTGTGTAAAAAGCAGCAAAGCCTCATTGCCATTTCCATGCTTTGCATACCCTTTTATCATTGCATTCTGAGATTCTACACTCTGTTTTTGCATCTCATTATATATCTGACGAGCATGTTCAATGCCTCCACAGTTAGAATACATGTCAACAAGAGTAATATGTGCAGTACTGTCAAGCTCCTCCATGTTTTCCAAAAGTTTAGCTAGAAAACTTCTTCCATACTCCATTGCTGCTAAGTCGGAGCATGCAGAAATGGCACTAACGTAGGTGACCTTGTCTGGCTTTAATCCTTCCTGTTGCATCGAGTTAAATAGATTAAGTGCTTCTTTGCTGTTACCATGTTGTGAATATCCTGCAATCATGGCGTTCCACGTAACCGCATTTTTTGAGGACATGCTATTGAACACTTCGCTTGCGCTCTTCAAATCTCCGCATTTAGCATACATATCAATCAAGGCATTACACAAAATGATATCTGGTATAGGCCCTGTCTTTGTGATCCTGGCATGAATCTGTTTTCCCTGATTAAGGGCTCCTGCAACTGTACACGAATTGATAATGTGGACAAGAGCAACATTATCAGGTTCTATATCTCCTTTCTGCATGTCCATAAAAAATGAAAGAGCTCCCTTGTGGTTCCCAGAATAAGCATATCCTGTGTAAATGGCAGTCCATACCACAATGTCTGCCTTTTCCATTGCTTCAAATAGCTGATGTGCATCAGCAATGCTGCCACATCTAGAATACATGTAAATTATGGCGCTTCCAACAGGGATATCCAAATTAATCATGGACTTTATAACGTGGGCATGTATCCTTTTGCCGTGCAATAGATCTGTGCTGCTTGCACAGATATCAAGAATATTAATAAAGCTAGCATCCATTGGGTGCAAACCTTGGCATTGCATTTCATAGAAAAGATTAAGTGCTTCTTTTCTATACCCCTGCTGTGCATAACCAGCTAACATGCCATTCCATGACACCTCATTCTTTGTTGGCATCATACGGAACACATGAGAAGCACTTTCCATGCCACCACTTTTTGCATATTTATCAACCAATGTACTTCCGACAAAAACATCCGCTTCAAATCCAAATCGAATAATATGTGAATGGATCAACTTTATTAGTACAAAGCTAGTGCATAGACCTAACAGACTAATAAATGTAGCGTTTGCTGGTTTTATCCCCATTTTTTGCATCATGTCATAGAGTAGAAGAGCTCCCTGACTGCCAACATGTGTCACATATGCTGCAATCAATATATTCCATGAGATTGTATCTAGTAAATCCATTCTTTCAAATACTTGGTTAGCTTCAGCTATGTTGCCACATTTGGAATACATGTCAATAAGCGTATTGGCCACGACTAGATGCGAGCAATATTGAGTTCTTAATAGTTGGCAATGTGCCCATTTTCCCTCCTCCAAGGCCTCTATATCAGCACATGCACTTAACAAAGTGGTGAAGGTTATATTGTCTGGCTCCACCCCTTCCAATTGCATTTGCCTAAAAAGTCTAATGGCTGCTCTACCATTCTTATGATGGCTATACACTGCAATTATTGCATTCCAGGTCACTACACTCTTCAGAAGCATTCCATCAAAAACAACTTGAGCATTATCTACACAATTACACTTACCATACATGGTAGTAAGCGAGTTAGCCACAAACAAATCACCTCCATATCCTTTAAGTATGATACTAGCATGCACATATTTTCCATGTTCATATTCTGGGACATCAGCGCAAGCCCCTGTATAACAGATATAAGTGACCTTGTCACACTTCACACCTTCTTCTTGCATTCTTTTAAAGAGCTCGATAGCCTCGTCAGGACATCCTTTCTGGACATATGCATTGGTCATTACCGTCCATGTAAACACATTTCGGGTTTGCATTTTCTCAAAAAAGTGATGTGCATCAACTAGAATCCCACATTTCACATACATGTTTAGTACTGTGTTTAGCAAGAATAAATTTGACTTGTGCTTGCTTTTGATAATGTGCGCATGGATTTTCTTTCCCTCAATGGCATCACTATTGTGAATGCATCTTTGTAAGTCCGAAACGAAAGTTCCTAAAGACTGCTGGCCTGAGGAATGAAAAGCATATCCTATATCACTCAAGCACATGATCTCTTTGGGCAAAACTTCCATTTACTACAAGTTGTTGATTTTAAGCTCCCAGAATGGTTAACACAAACATCTTGACAACTTCAAGCACCATATTCGTAAATTGAAGAGTTTATAACTACGTCATTCTGTTTCTGACGTGAATTGCAAATTAAGATATGAAAAGAATACCTCTGTTCCCGTTAGACCCTGAACTCGGGTTATGCAAATAACCATTTTTACTTCACTATAATTGTTGTTCGGGTTCCCGTTAGACCCTGAACTCGGGTTATGCAAATAACCATTTTGACCTCACTATAATTGTTGTTCGGGTTGTTGTAGGCCCAAAAGATGGCCAGTTAAAAACAAAGGCATGTAGCCATTATATAGAGATGGCATCCGGCCCTTCTAAGCGTACTGTGCTAACTCTGTTTTTTAGCAGGCTCGCCTAACTGGATATGCACCATTTCGTGCAATTCTAAGGCTATCTTAACCGGATGTGCACCATTTCATGCAATTCTAAGGCTTGCCTAACCGGATGTGCACTATTTCGTGCAATTCTAAGGTGTCCACGTCTAACACCCACGTTACCCAAACTTAATTGCCTCCCCTCTCACACAAGGCTACGGGAAGCCTTCCCCATTACGTGGCAATGGCGAAGCCTTCCCTTTTCCGGCACGTAAAGGACGGCTGGGCCCAATCCAGCCGTCTCATCCAATGAATAAGTGACACGTGTCACATTTTCATGCATTCCGCCACTTTTACTCTGCATTCCGCCATTTTTACTCTGCGTCCCATCATTTTTACTACCTTTCTGACTTTTCTTACCTGCTCTTTTGAAATTTTCACCCGGATTTTGACACGTGGCACAGCTGGATTGGGCCCAGCCGTCCTCTACGTTAGGTGAAAGCCCCTCCGGGCTTGATTCTGGAGGGTCAAACAGGCCTCTGCGCTCCGCGTGTCGGCCAGCTTTCCCCTCTGGAATCAAGCCCGGAGGGGCTTTCTCGTATACAAAAATTTTTGTTGTCCGAACGTGGCAATGGCGAAGCCTTTCCTTTTCCAGCACAAAATTTTTTGTGATCAACGGCATAAAAATTTATTTATTTTTTGTCTTTTTATGTTTCTCCTTATTGGACTCGTGTGTAAAGTGAGAGTCATTGTTTTTTTGTTATTGTCACTATCCACCCATGTAAGTCCGATAAGATGGTTATGAGTCTTTGCCTCAGCCTGATAACTAAAAATACGTGGCCTCGGCTGTATGTTCTCGATTAGATATAGGCCTCGGCCTTATGTGCCAAATATCTGGCCTCGGACGTACAGTCTGTGTTACACATTTTTGGTTATCAGCCTTGGCGAGACCGATAATTTTACCTTCTGTTACATCCTGCATTGACCATAGACCTTGGCTTGAGAAGTCGAATCTACAACACTACCTATGAGCAAAGCTTTTACTCAAGATTTTACATTATGAGATTCAAGTTTAAACGTCGTATTTATTCATTATTTTTCCTTTTAGAATCCCTTGTTGCATGTCCTACTTACTTGCAGACACTTTTTTGGAAATATTGCATTTACATATTCATTCATTGTAGCGGGTTCTGTAGAGATCAAGGAAGTTGAATGTGCCCAAATCCAACCTCATCCGTAACATAAGGATTTCAGGTAGTCTCTTGCTACAACAAAGAGCTCAATTTTGATTTTAGTACTATGTTTACCATGGGTCAACACTTGCTTGCTCTTGGATGCCATTGAACTCTTGCAATGCTTCTTTAAATAAAAGGTGCTTATGGATACAGATTTTCTTGCATGTTTAACTTGGGTGCAACTTTAGCAACGAGGTTTACTTCTTCATATACAAAAGGTGTAGGTTATTTCAATCGGAGTATTGTTTCAGAGCATATTAGCTTGATACAACTCTATTTCCTTCTGATTTATAGAGTTGTATCGAATAATTAGAGAGCTTATTTCCTTATAAGAGTTGCAAGCAAGGGTGAAGAAGGCTGCATTCATATTCTTGATTGGAAGATCTCTGCCATTTAGGGAGCTTATTTCCTTATAAGAGTTGCAAGCAAGGGTGAAGAAGGCTGCATTCATATTCTTGATTGAAAGATCTCTGCCATCTCTGAGAGTAGTTTCAAGGTAAGATATTGATTTTAAATGTGCAATTGTATGCCATTTCTCTTATTAGTTCAATGCCTAAGACTATCTGTAGCTTAGCTTAAAATATACTTCTTGGTTATTTATAGTCCACGGGCTAATGTAGAGGCAAGATTGTCGGACGCCTGCATCCACAAGACTCTCAAGATTCTAAAAGTTGGCTACAATGCAGATGTTAAAGGGGGTTCCTTCATTTAGAACCTGCACCAGATGTTGCAGCCTTCTAAAGGACCTAATTCTGTACATGTGATCAGGGATAGGTTCTGTACATACAGAATTATTTTTCTAGACATATAAAATCCAAAAATACATATTTTTAGGTTAAATACATATTTTAAAGTATTTTTTTTGCTCTTAGGCCGGGATTTTTTTGCACTTAAATCGAAACTCTAGTTTAAACACGAAAAAATCTTCGCGTAAGCTAAATCAAGGTTTCGCTTACGCGATTTTTTTTTTTTCCCAGAAGTTTAAATAACATTCGGCTCACGCGAAATTTTTTCGTGTGTTTAAATCGAGTTTCACTTACGCGAAACAATTTTTTGTTCGCGTAAGCGAAACAACGGTTTCGCTTACGCGAAAGGATTTTCGCGTAAGCGAAGCCGTTGTTTCACGTACGCAAACTTTTTTTTATATATAATCTGCACCGTTTCGATTCTTTTGCGTAGAAAAATATAATCCTTCTGCACCCTGCTCCATAACCTGTGCCCTTTTTTGTTTTTTCTTACCTTTTTCTTAGTTTCTAGGCCAAATTTAGTTAGATTTTGTTTGTTTCTTTTTTCTAGATCTAGGTAGAGCCCTTGCCTGTTGCCCCCCTCCATCGAGGGGCATGACGATGGCGAGTGTCTTGTTCTATGGATGAAGCTAGACTTATTTTTGTAGATAATGCTATAAAAATGACGAAAAAGAACGTAAAAAGGAAAAAAAAAAAGAAGAAAAAAAAGAAATAGAACTTTTGTTGCCTACCCTTTTTATCGACAACAGTAGTAGTGTTAGAAAGTTGAAGAGAGATTAGTGTTAGTGTTTCTGCAATTCCTTGGCTGAGGTACTGATCCTCGCCTGGTGTGCCACATTGAATTGTGCCATGCCGAGGGTGGGTGTCATTGCCGATGTTGAGGATTGCTAGTGTTGACTTTTCATTGAGGTGTATAGCCCTTTCCTGGTGCCGTTGTTGGCTTCGGTCACGCGGTTTCGAAAGGTGGGCGATGTACTCTCATGGAAGGTTAGAAGGATATTTTAATAAGATATACCCTAGTTTCTGATGGTGTTGTCGATGAAAGTCCAACACTAATATAGGGATTGGCGTATATTTTATTAAGTATCCGAGAGTCTGCCATATGTCAAGTGCAATATATTCAGTTGAGTTTGCCAACCTCTGTGAGGGAGTTTCCTCATGCAGTCAGTAGCTGAGTCAGATCATAACTTAAACTTATCGAAGAGAATGAGAAAAATGCATTTCTAGGGTGCCTATAACTGTCGAACTTGAAACTTAGTAGTTTACTTGAATCTTAATAAATTATTTTACGGCTTACGATTTTGACACTCACTAAAGTGGAGTTTTATTTTTTCCCCAGACTCTTAGGTATTCTTGCTGCTTTGCTACTGTTGGCATTGTTAGCTACACAGTTTCCTCTAAAACTGCCATGAATCCACAAGAGTTAGAAGGGCTTTGGCTAGAAGCAGAGCCTCACATAAACCCAGAAGAAGGACTTAGGATAGAAGCGGAGCCTCACATGAACCCAGAAGTCGAATCCTGTACTCAGATGCAGAGGAAAAGATCAAGACCACAACAACCATGGTCTTCCTTAAGACCCGCTTTAATGAATTGGCTTTGTGAACGAATTTGTGCTGAGAGTTGATTACTATCACAGAGAAGGATGGCTAGACTTCCACTCAACTCTCATAAAAGACGTTGAGAGAGCTTTTGGGCCTCGAATGATAGAGCTGGAACCTGGAAAGAGTGATTTTGAAATGTGTGCCTGGATAGATGGAAATATATCTCGCCAAACTAGAAATATGATTCATGCGGTAGAAAATTTAACTAGTCATCGTTTGAGAGAGGCTCTAAAAGATAAGGTTGTTGCATGGAATACAGCTTGGATTAATCGAAAGCTTAAAAAGGAAACCTATCAACCCCCCCATCTGGTTAAGAAAGTGTTGGCACAAACTATTAGAGCCAAACATCCTGATGAGACTGTTAAAGAGTGGGAAAAAAGAAAAAGGGCAGATGCTAAGACTATATGGTTTGCAATGGTAGATTCCTCTCAGATAATAAAAAAGACTAGAATTGGTTCAGGAACATATGGAACGATGTACAAATGCAATATCTTGGGTTCTAGTTTTCTTAAAGACGAACCTTATTGTGTAAAATTTCAGAATGAAGATGTGCGGTTAGGTACTGCGAGGCCCGATGTGATAGTAAAGGCCATGATGAAAAATATGAGTGAGTCGCAAATGCAGACATGGCTCTATTATACGCTGCATTGGCCATACAACTGGATTGGAAAGAACAAGGTTGATATTTCCTTATTGGAATGAGGTTTCTTGTGCATCTATTTTTGTACATCATGGAGATAATGAGTTCGCGAGGCTGCATTTAAAAGATTAGGGTATAAGCCTAATGTAGAGGTCGATGTCTTTAAGCTTGAGCAACGGAGGAAGCAAGAGTTATATGTTGCTCGAAGAGTGGGTGATCTAACAATGTTGTTTTTAAGCGGCTTGCTTAAGCTTCATAAAGAGCATCATTTTACACATGGACTTGCACCCGGGCAATGTCCTACTTCATTTTGACTTTGGAAAAGAGAAAAGATGCACGGACCCCCAGGCTGTTTATATTGGTATCTGTGATTGGGGAGAAGAAAGGCTAATAGGTGAGCCAGTGGAAGTGAAACGGTGGGTATACAAAGGCATGGATGGTGCTGGAAAAAAGGCCATTGAGAATGAAAGACTTGCCTATCCGTACATGCATGATGATTTGTATTGGGGTCCCAAAAGTGATGGAACTAAGATAGTGGCTGCAAGGCTCGACTTCGACCTCTTAGGGGCAACCTACTTTATCTATTACCTTGCTGATTGTGCACGCAAGCATTCTTTCTTGGAGGCTATGGGTACTATTGAACAAAGCTAGAGGGTTCAAAGCATGTGCGATTATTTGAAGCACTGTGTCGAATCCCCAATAAGAGACAAGGCACGCAAGTTTGATCTGAACCAGCTACTGAACACCATGCAGAGCACTTGGAATTGCTCTCCAACACATTGCACAAGATCCCAAATGGAATCAAATTGGATTCCTCAAGTCGATTTAGGTGCGGACGATGTTGACCAAGCTGGACCAAGTCAAGCTTAGCGTGCCATTTATGAGCTCTCTTGTATGCTATCTTAAAAGTAAAAAAAAAAAAAAATTGATTAAACAATTGCTTTAGGCACACATTTAATAAAACATCCTTGGCATTTTATGTATTTATTTTCATTGCACTTGATTTCTTTTGTAATTTATAAGTCATATTGAGTTGTTTTTTATTTTGGGCAGTTAACATAAAGCATATCCACAAGAAATTGAACAAACAACCTACTTACAAACCGTGCCAAACAAAAAGTATGTCTCAACAACCGAGTACGTCTCATCAGCAAGATACTATTTCTCGTCAGCAAAGAGAAGGGGTTGATGAAACTGGGTAGGGGGGAAACTTCTCCTTCCCTTCCTCTATGAGAACTTCAGACGGCTTTGTGTTCCCTTCTCTATCTACATTATCAGAGGTTAGGGCACACAACAGTTGCAGAGAGCAGAAGAACATGCTAGAACAAATGAAGCGCGTGCAAAGGAGTTGGTGAGACTGAGGGCAATGGCGGAAATGGCCAAGAAAGAAGGTGTTACAATTACAGAGGTTCATGGAGTTGCATGTGACATGGGCCCAGGTTGCTGCCCGCAAGGGGCGGATTACGAGGATGTGGAGGCTAATTTAGACATCAAACAGTTTGACGCCGATTGGCCAAGCAGGAGAGCAGGGAAGTATAAAGCATACGACTGCAAGGTCCCTAAAGTCCGAGATAAAGCTTTAGAGAAATGTGTCCAAGTGAAAGGAACTATGATAAAAAATCATGAATTCAGCAAGACATTTGCCAAGCAAGTGTATTATGAGATTGTAAAGGGGGAGCCTGTAAATTATGCTAGCAGAAAATGGAAGCAAGGAAGCAGTAATAGCAGCAGCAAAAGAGTTAAGCAGACGAACGATTCTGAAAGCGCCTTGGGCGATGAACCTGTAACTATAACTTACTTGCTCGCAGATGCTATAAAACTTTTAGAAGTGGCGGGGGTTGCGGTAGCAGGTGCAGTGACCGAAGAGGCAGATCTCAAGGCTTAGTTAGAAAATGAAAGAAGTCGTAATCTTACTCTGTCAGAGGAGAACTTGCGCTTAAAAGACCGTGCGAATGCTCATGACAAGATGGCTGCAGAATTAGCAGACGCGAAGAATCAGCTTGCAACTTTGGATAGGGAAAACACAGTGTTGAGGGTAGATAATGAGCATATGCGCGGTTTGACCAGAGCCTTAGATTCTGATCCCCTTAGAGTCTCGAAGGAGCAGGGTATTGCATACCTCCCTCCCGAATACCTATATGAGAGCCAATAGGAGGATGTAAAGAATGGGGACTATAGATATTGTCAAAGTTGTGGGGACAATTTGACTCAAGTTGGTTTGGTATGCCTTGGGATGTGCACATTGTCTGCATTTGACGTGTTTGTTGGATTGGATGATGGGCAGTAGGTTCTATCTAGCGGAGGATGGATATATTATACATTTTCACGTAAGCGAAACACGCGAAGCTTAAAAATTTTCGCGTAAGCGAAACAGTTATTTTGCTTACGCAAAAATTTCTCGGTGCCGAAAATGTTTTTTGACGTATATTATACTTCAAATTTCTGCCGTATCTTTCGAATAATATGTATTGCATATAAAACATATACAGTATTGAACCTATCCCTGCATGTGATGCTTTAAGGTAAATGATGTGTTAGTTATTTGAATTCTTGACTGGACAGCCTTGCCTTTGCAGGCTTTCTTTCCAAGCCCCTTGCAGATTTCCTTAATTCTTCACAGGCCGTGTTGTTAACGCAGGGCCCCCAGCGGCTGAAGAGGGTATGGCACGAGCACCGTAAGGGATGGTTTAGGAGATGGTCTATGGATTACCAACAGATGGTGGCACTGGCAGATTCTGATGCGTAGAATGGGCAATTGGATGCGGGCTATGCTGCCACCCTGTGGGATGCCTCTACTCTTGCAAAGCCCAAGACAGAGCACTATCACGCTCAGATTAATCCCGGCCTTGAGCATGGACCCCATCGGTACTTGAAAGCACACATCTCTGTGAAGAAACGGAGAGCTATTGCTGCCATAAGGGGCGGGTTCCCATTACCTCGGAATTGAAACAGTATTTGGGGGTGAATGGGCGGGCACCGGGATCCCGGGGAGGAGAGGATATGTCAGTGTTGTGAGATGCACGTGATAGAGGATGAGCACCATGCCCTCCAGCGGTGCCCAGCATATGCCCATGTCCGAGCAGTGCACACTGATCTTAGATGCTCTGACACACCGCTACATCAGTTACTCGCATCACCTATGGTAGCCGACCGGGAGCTTACATCCCGCATATTTTACCGTCGGACTTGCTCTTCTTGGGCATGGTATTTGAGAGCCTACTGTTAGGGTTTTTCCTCCCAAGTGGAGGTTTTTTCATCCCGATAGTAGGGTTCTACTGTACAGTTACATTGTTTGTTTTTGGTGTTGGGGTTTTTGGCTTTTTTTGCCTGTTCTCTGCATGTACCGTCTCATAGGCCTCTGGCCTCCGTGGACGTTAAAATAAACTTCCTTCCTTCCTTCCTTCCTTATGTAGCATTCTCCTACATGGTATAACATCATCATAAGTGTCTAGCATGAGGCCATAGTAGAAGAGGCTTGCAAATTTGTTGTACTTGGTTTTATGGCATGCTAGAAAACTTTTCAAATAAAGCACATGATACACCAGTATTAATTGTTTCATCCTTAATGTTCATCTAGATAAATTGCAGGCAAGGTAGAAGCAAAATGGTTAGACTTGGAGAATGCTTCTTTCTCCTGACTGAGCCACCATTACTGGCACACTATCTTCTTGATGAAAGGCTAAAGAAGTTACCAAGTGCATTCGCTAGTTCCATTATTTTGTGCAAGTAACATATATGCTCAAAGTACTTTACTTTCGATTTATGAGCATTTAAGAGTGGATGCCCATAAAATGGTTCTGACTGAGCTACCATTATAGACACGCTATCTTTTTGATGAAAGACTAATCGAGTTACTAAGTGCATTTGCCAGTTCCACTATTTCGTGAACTAACATGTATGCAGTACTTTACTTTCCCATTTATGACATTAAGGAAGGAAGGAAGGAAGGAAGTAAGGAAGGAAGGAAGGTGTATTTTTACGTCGTAGCACTAGCCAGCATCCCTTAGGACATACGATGGCACATGGCAGAGGATGCCCATAGAATGGTTCTGGTTAATGATTGCAAATGTTGTGCACAATATTCCTGAACGACTAGTAGTGTCATTGGTCTTAGCATCCCGAAGTGTTCACATGCAACCAATGTTTTTGCACACATTTATGTTTACGTCTCATGCAAGCAACTATATTCTCTACATGTTATGGTTATGTCTCCAATCTGGCCTTGGCAGACGTCCTTTCCAATCCCCTGCAAATTTCCTTAATTCTTCTACTTCTGCAAGATTCCCCTACATGATATAAACATCACTGTACATGCTTGACATGAGGCCACAAGTAGAAGATCCTTGCAAATTTGTTGTACTTTGGTTTTATAATATGCTATAAAAAATTCCCAAATAAAGCACGCTATCACCACCATTTAGTACATTGCCTCAAGCCTTATAGTATTTCACAAACTTCCTTATACAGTATATCAAAATTTGTACAAGAATATCCCACAAACAAGGATTGCTATGCACGGTCTAGATCAAGGAATATTGAGTAAATATGCCCATCTGACAGCTCTCGATGCCCAGAGTCACCCCCCGTGTGAATATGCACCCAAACCAGAAGGGGTTTCAGGGGTTGGATGTAATGGTTTGTATTAATTCAAAAAAGATTTTGGCCCCTTCGGGGCCTAGGAAAAGGTGATGTACAAATTAGAGAAAAGGATTTAGATAAATACACAAAAATAGCCATGAAAATACCAGAATAAGCAAAGAAACAAAATAACTTGTAAAAAAAAACAATGAAATACAGGAAAGAAACAATAAGCAATATATAAGAAAGATATCCTGAGCAATAAAAAATAGTTTTGCAAGTTTGACATTGAAGTTTTACACGACCCATATTTAAGGGTTAAATCATAATAGGTCTGGTTCATACGTAGTTTCCAAATTCAGAAATATAGCATTTGAATATCAATGTCAAAATATAACGTTTAAGAGAACTATTGGCATTAAAAACCACCACAGTTTACAAGCTTGATACAAGAGACATCATTGACCAATTAAACTTCCCATTGCAAAAATCTCCTTTGTATACCAAGCCCTTGCAAACTGCATGGATGGGAAAGAGTACCATGTGTCATGCAGAAGCCAGCCATTGATTTCCATCAAATAAATTTTAAAATTTTAACAAAGCAAACAAACAGTTTTAAACAAACAAGCTTTATTCAGCACTGCACCTGCTAAATCTGATCACTTCAGCACTGCATATGCCAAACCTGATCACTCTAAGATATTTGAATGTGATAAGCATCTTAGATGGACTTACAGAATCTGTAGAGATTATAATAAAGAGGTGAGAATTGAAGGCTGCTTCAGGTATCATGCCATGGACCTGCATATATTTTATAATCCTTCATTCTTGGTTAGAAACTACAAAGCACTGAGATGTACACAAAGCATAAAATAAAATAAATATTGTAATAGTACAGTTCGCTACAAGCCCATAGAAGCAGAGGCGTGAGCAAGAAAATTGCAATGACAATTAGGAGGCCATAGAAGTAGGAAACTGAGAGCAAGACTGCATGTCGGCAGTGGTAACCATGGAGGCCAAAATGCACGACCCCAATTATGGGACTGAATTACAAACAAAACTATCTGATTCCATATATTTTCAAAAAGCTTACTGCAGGACTTTCTAATGCATCAAAAATCGCTCAAAACGAATACCCGAGATGGGAGATATTTGAGATTGAAGCAACACCAAAACTGATGGTAACCATGGAGGCCGAAATATATGATCCCAATTCTGGAACTGAAATAGAGAGAAAATTACCTGACACCATACCATTGGAAAGCTTACTGCAAGGGCTTTCCAAAGCACCAAAAATTGCTCGAAACGGACACCCGAGGAGGGAGATATCTAAAATTGAAGCAGCGCCAAAACCCTAGCCCTAATGAGCTGCGCCATTACCAAATCAGCAACAACCACACAATCTCTCTTTTTTAGCCTTTATCTAATATCTATATATAATAATAAAGGCGTTTTGTGATAGTCTGTGCGCAATCTTAGGCATTGATTTTGTTACATTTTTTGTGGGCCGTTAGATCATCTCTGTGGAAGTTTTGTGGGCCTCTTGGGATTCCCTCTTTGGCTGTCTGTGCATCTCCATCTCCTCCATCTCCTCGCCGCCGTTGCATCTTCTATCTCAGCTCTCCTACCCGGAAACGACTCTTTGTTAAGCTTGGCAGGTATTTGGTTCAACTTGAAAATTTCTTCATTTACAAGACAATGCACAAAACTCTTTGTATTTTATTCTTGCTGCCGTCGACTCTTGGCATAGTTCTTTAACAAATCGCTACTTTTGTGTTTTCCCAAAAATGCAATCTTCGCTTGTTCTCAGCGTAGAGCTAGGCTCGGCAGTTGGCCAGACAGCCAGCTCTAAGAGATTGGATTGCGCAAAACAATGATTTCCTTTGTTGGGTATTTTAAGATTGAACTTTACATGTGCGGCTTTTCTTTCTTGGCTTTACGAAGTAGGGCCAAAGGAAAGTTTATGGAAGAAATGCCTCATAACTGTCAAGCCATGTGAGAAATATTTGCGATGGCACATCGGGACTTTTGCAAATGCGATCCGGACTTTACCATTGAAAAGTAAATTGAATGCCTTTAGTACTTTAGTTATATGAAACAGAATTATGGAATTTGTCCAAATATTTTTCATTATAGTTGTAAAACATCACTGTAGGTGCAAAAGCTTTTGTTTTTCTTTGCGCTTAGCTCAGCAAATGTGTAGATTATGACAGTTCCTGTAAGTCGAAGGATCTTACTGTATATTTATGCATGTATGGGTTATTGCAGGCAACTCAACTGGGGTGAAAGATATCAATAAATGGTGCTGGAGTGTAAGATGCAACGTGTATTTTCCTGTAAGTGTTTACTCAAATCCCTTATTAGCTTGTTTACTAAAGTCCCTTATTTGCTAGATGTGACTAATATATAGCTTAGCTCAATAAATTCGTAACTTATGGCAATTCTAAGGCTCATATATGGGCTTAGAATATAGATAGATAGATAGATTTAGATGCTCCTTATGCGGGTGGTTCTTTCTTGTGGTAAACAACCACCCCTGCATGCAAAACAGGGAGATGATCCCAATAAATAACCCTAACCCATACACATAGATGTACTCTCCGTGTCACATTCCTTGGTTAATAAGTGATTTGGCCATCATCTAGAGAAAATGGGCGAGACCCTAGCAGACCAGTTACAAAATCTTTGGATGTAGAACAGGGACAATAATCAACGCATAAATGTCCTCTCCATGTCATTCCTTAAGTGATTTGGCCATCATCTGTGATTTGGACAGGCTGACTGTTCATCTACAATCTGGAGAAATATGCAGACCTAGCAGACCAGATTACACAATCTTTGGATGTAGAAACAGGGCCAATAATCCATACACATAAATGCCCTCTCCTTGGGTAATAATGATTTGGCCATCATCTGTGATTGGGACAGAATGTGCACGGCCAGGAGCACACTGAACAATTCCCAGGCTTCTTAATTATTCGGTATATTGAGGCTTGATGAGCTTCTCAGAAAATGCCAAGAGCACAAACAGAAGTCCAAGTCACATTAGACTCAAGAGAGACAACCAGCAGCAATGCCATGCTTATCAATGTTGAATCACACCTCCTTCAAAAGACTTCATTCAAACATATTACCGACTTCAGTGAAACATATTACAATATGACCAGAATCTAACTCCTAATTGCTTGTAACAACAACATATATTTGAACATATGGTGAAAATGATACCACATTCTATCAAACAAAGAAGGAAGCCATTTGTGGCATCCTTTTCTGTTTAGGGAGTTGATAAGTTTCCAAAACCGATGTATTGAACCGATAATTTGTGCGGGTTGAGACTTGAACTATGTCTGGAGCTCAAACTGGACTTGATGAAGAAATACTACTTGTCCTTATCCACTGCAAAAGCAAAGGAACTGAGCACAATAAGGTACGGCACTCATGCCATGACTAAAGTTTTTTTTCTGGACATGACTACAAGTAGGGAATAAACTTGAGAATTGCGAGGAGGACATGTTGTACTCATGCCCAAAGAAGCCTTAGGCACAGAAATACTTGTGCTTCATCTACAAGCACTTGGCTATGGGACCCTTGCAAATGCTTAATTTGCTTCAACCAATTTTCCAAACATAGCAAAAGATGATTGAGATGCCAAGACTATTAGAAATCGAGAAGAATTTGCAAACATTCAATACCTTTTCCTGTATGGACTCGTGCAAAAGGAAATATGCATTATTCCTTGACAACGGCAACCCTTGCTCTTCCAGTGCCTCATTTAGCTTCCTATGTTCGCACATATTTGTGATTCCTTTGAAATACCTGGGATAATGCAAGGTCTTTCAACCTTGAACGTTTTAAAAAGTCGAGCTGATCTTATAAATATCGTATGCTCTTCAAAGCGGAATCGCCTAGATCCTCGTGAATCTGAAAGCGCAACTATACATACATGGATGCGGTTAGAGCAAATTTAGGCTTGCATTCCCTTTCCTATGCCTAATACTTCACTCGATCCAGTTTTGTATCTCAATCTTCAAATTAATCAGGTGGTTCAAAAATCTTCCTATGTGGCCTCATGCAATACACAAATCTTGTGGGAACTTCAATTGGCTATACAATAACAGCATCAATAAGCCAATTGAATCTGAATCTGCAATACACATACTTACAAACCAGTGATAGATTTAACATACGGTGTCGCCCGCCCCTCTTTTCTTCGATAAAATATCGATAGCTGAAAAATGCAAAATGCGATGCGTGGAGTGCATATCTAACAATAAAATCATGGCGAAGTATGGCGGAATTCTTAATAATGCCATGGATTTATTCCAACAAATGCCGCATAAAAGGATATTGTTTCATCACAATCATGATCACGACCTTTGCATAAAAAGACTATCAAAAAGAAGATTTTAGACATTTTTATTCACCAAATGTATTTGGTGCTTGCTCTCACAATCTTTGTTGAAGGAAATAGCGAGGTCCACGTTATGGCTTTCATGGCTTTCGGGTAAATGTCTTTATCTTATGATCTTATAATACGAATAGTGGTTCTAGACCGGGGGAAAATATATGGCAAACTTAGTTTTGGGCAAGTATTATAGATGTGAAATTTTATGCTCTATCTTACTTTAAAAGCACTATGGTCTTACTATTGTTGTGTCTTTCCGCATTCAAAAGCAGATTTGCCTCCAATAATCACTGTTTTTCCGACTTGATTATAACCGACGATCTGCCTTTGCTACTATTGCATCAATTAGCGAAAAGATAGATGCTTCAAAGCAATGAACCTCTGAGATAGAAAAAGCATGCTAGATGGAAAGGTCTATGGAGAGGTTGGGAATAAGTGTTTTCGAGGTTGAATCTTGAAGCAATATTTATTGTTACTTTCATTTTTTCCATCTTGCTCTATCGATTATTCCCACCCGTACAAGTTCCCATCAAATTGTTTTCAAATTGGCACATGCTCTGTTTCTTCTTAGTTGCGATCAGGCATAAAGACAAATGAATTGGAGCTTTCATGCATGGGAAAGGCCGCAGATTCTACATATCCTGCAGCGATCTAAGAAGGGGATATAACCTTTCATTCAGCTGTTTCTCGGGTTAGATAGTCGGTTTCTCAAAGTCATGTCTTTTGCACTAGCAGAAATATACATTGTTATCTTCCTCTATTGATTATTCCCACTGCGAAAGTTCCCACCAAATTGTTTCTAAATTGGCACATGCTCTGTTTCTTCCCGATTGCGATCGGGCATAACGATAAATGAATTGGAGCTTTCATGCAAGATAAGGCATTTTGGCAAAACACGGATTCCACATATTGTGCCAACAATCTAAGTAGGAGATATAGCCTTTCATTCAAAGGTTTGTTTCTCGAGTTACATAGTTAGTTTCTCAAAGTCATGTATGCACTTTTGCATTAGGCGACAATATGCATTGTTATTTTCGTTTTTGCCATCTTCCTCTATTGATTATTCCCACCTGTACAAGTTCCCATCATATTGCTTCCAAATTGGTACATGTTCTATTTCCTCTCAGTTGCACTCAGGCATAAAGATAAATGAATTGGAGCTTTCATGCAAGATAAGGCATTTGGGAAAGGCACAGACTCTACATAGACTCTACATATCCTGCAACAATCTAAGGAAATATAGCCTTTCATTCAAAGACTGTTTATCAAGTAAGTTTCTCAAAGTCATGTACTGCCTTCACTGGACAATCCCCCGTGACTAGCTCCAGGTTTAAACCGCCAATCACAAAGTCGAGAAGAAAGGCTAACCCTGCAGAACCTGAGTTTCTTTAATCTCCAATATTTAAATTGTGTTTTCATTTTCTACCTAGGTTACATATGTGCCTTGGCATACAATGCTTGACGTGAGGACATAGGCTCCAGCTCATAGAGGATCTAACAAAACAACTGCATACAATTAGCGAAAGATAGATGCTTGAAAGCAATAAACCTGCAGATTGAAAAAGCAAAAGATAGATGGAAAGGTCTATATCTGTTGTTTTTTAATAGATTATGGATCAAATATTTTTGTTAAGGGAGTTTCGGCCCGGCAATGATGAAGATATAATATACGTAACATTTTGCAGTTCAGGATTTTGACGTTGCAGGATTTTAAATTTGCAGTGCTGGTAATGGCTTTAAACATGCCACTTTGACTAGCTAGATTTTTAAGCCATGTTCACATTTGGAATCCATTATGAGGGCTTTATCATAAATTGAAGCTCAAGAACATAAAACACAAAGTTCTTATAGGGTAGGTTCCACATATTGGTTTTTTAGTAGCTAACCTTTTGCCGGATGATTCTTCACAATCTCCTCCTGCTTCTTCTGTTGCAATCCACCATTTGATCAAGTAGATTGCAGGTATTTTCATCTCTCCTTATAAACTGAATGGAATTAGAAATGAATGCCTGCACAAAAGGTAATAAGCATGCATAAGGAAATTTTGAAGACTATTATTGTAGTCTGTTTTTACCAAATGTGTTTGTTGGCCTATCGTTTTGACAAGTCTAGGAATGAATCGGGTATTGGAAACAAAGCATGATGTTTAAATAAAAGCAAGTTGTATAAAGCGGACTATTAGCATACTATTATACATTCTCAATTCTTTGCATCGAGCCATGACGACCACTAAAAAACACCACCAAAACATGGCGACCACCAAAAAACAAATAAGGACACAATACTCATTGGTGCAATTCATGTGTGGATACAACTTCATGCAAAACCTCAAGAGTTAAAAGAGTCAAAGTCAAACAAGCGGTTTGCGAGGATTCCATAAAAGAACTCAAGGTACCATTTCATCATTAGCTTAACATTACTATTATAGCTGCACTACTTGTTTATTATCCATGTTGAGCCTTGGTGCAAAGCGAGAAGAATGAACTTCATGATGAAAAACTTAATTTCAAGGCAATAGCGCAAAGAAAGACAATGCGGTTGCTTCACACCGTGCAAGCCAAATCCTTTACGGTTATCCGGGCATGGCCATGTGGCAATGGATGCCACCCAGCTCCATAATGCTTTTTATGCTTTTAGCGAGGGGCCTAGCGACTTCATCAATTCATTGTGTGTGAAGCCATCTAATTTGATGTTGTCAAGGATGACTACTATGTTGGCAAAATAAATTGAACCGTTGTTTATGAATTACTTTATATCAAATGAAAATTTTCTTCGATCTAGGTCAATGTGCACTTCAACATATCAAAATTCTATCGATGGTGATTGCATATGATGAACACTTTAATCAATACATCTCTGAAGCTCAACAATGAAAAAGCCACGCATTTTCACAAAAGCAATGCAATTTTTGGGAAAGGCAAAGAGCTTATTGTAGATCAAACTCATTTGTCCAATTGCCTTAGCCCAAGGTCCATGACATTGCAAACAATCAAGATCATCTTATTTTTTAAATCTTTGTTATAACAATCAAGAGCATCCTAATTTTAACCACTATAAGAGCAATGCATGACGACAATAAGTTCGTTGGATCACCACATGCTTTAAATTTTTTGGGAACCTAGCTGTACACAATATCTTCTGATAGGCCCAACTTTTGGCAATGCTTGTGGTGTCATTTCATATCTTTTATATTCTTAGTACGAGATCATGAACTAACTCTAGAGATCTAACTCCGCATAACCCTAGAATCTAACTCCGCATAATCTGAATTGACTCCTTGTATTTTATAAGAAGGCCCACATTTTAAAAGAGACGATATTTACTATACACAAAATAACCCTGACCATCAAAAGCAAAGAAGGAAAAACCCAATGTCATCAACCTTTTCTTTATATTATTTGTTTAGTTTATTCCCGATAAAAGCCCAGCAACGCTGGGCACTTTTTCTAGTTCACATATAACCACACAATCTCCTCCCCTTTTTTTGAAGATCAACGGCCAAGAAAAGGCGCACTCTAGAAATACTATTTAGTACAGTCAAACAAATACATAAACCAAATCATAGCAAAACCATATTGAAAAATGTACAAAAAACATAAAGGAAAACCCCTTGTTATTGTGTTATATATTCGTATATACGTGAAATAATAAAATGTTCATATTTAAATTGTTAAGGCTGCTATCGTTCAGAGATCGCATGATACTCAGCTACGTAAGTAGTTTGACACTTCTAGAGTTGTCCAATGGATCATCTGTGATCCATGGATCAGAATTGGTCTATCATACTCCTGCCACTTAAACCTATATATCTAGAGAGAAACTTCTCCATTTTGCAATCTACAACTACCTTTTGAATTTTCACTTGATTCTTTATGAATCTATAATAATTTCATGACCAATGGATTCACCTAAATGTTGTGGCGATTGTTCAAATCTCATACAATCTAGCAGTTTTTCGTACTAGTCCAGAACTGCATTCTTCAAATTTTCTAGCACAAAAGGGTTCAACCCTTGCTAAAAACAAAAATAAATGATTTTTCACGATAACACATATTGGTTTGCATGTTTCCAAGTTTTTTCACTATTATATGACATTAGGTCAAGTCATCAAACCCTATTTTGCTCAAAAGAGTTGTTTGAGGGTATGAATTATTTTTCTTTTACATTACAAGTTTTGGTCTCATTCTTGTGGTCATAAGTTGTTGACTCTAAGAGTTACAATTCAATATTTTTTTGAACGTTCATAAGTTATAATGATCTCAATGTTGACTAAAGAATCTTTTATATTGAATTTAGGACAAAAATAAATTTAAAATGCTTTAATAAAACCCACATATCATCTTTACAAGGGTATTAAAAGATGCATGCCATTATATCTACATAGATTATAATAACTTTATCAACCTACATGTAGTAGCTAGTCATGCATTCTCTACATTTAGATGTGTTTGTGACTATATTAGAGTTTAATTATGATAATTGTACAAATAGTTCATCATTCATGATATGGTATATTTTTTAAGAATGCAAGCCTTCCTTGGCAATATAGATCTCAAATTTTTGTGAAAGCGACATAGTAATTGCCAGATTTGAATATAAATAACCATGGATCATTAATGGTCAATATTTAGACTTGTCAAAATTTGAGTCATTTAATCAAGATAACACTCGTTTTCAACTCACATATGATAGCACATGTGCATAGAGGTTCTTGATGTCATATATTGCAAAAAATACACAAAGAAACCTATGTTTTTCTTACTATCATAAATTTAGTATTGTGTATGCTGCTAGAAGTATTGTAGGTTAAGTATAATAATAGTACATGTAGATCATCTTTCATGATGAGCTATATTGTTTTATGGATGCAAGCCTTCCTTCATAATATAGATCTCTAATTTCATATTAAGATTAATTTATTGTCTGGTGGCCTTGGAATGTTGGACTTCCGTCTGCAAAGTCAGATCATGATCTCAAAGTTCATTTGGAGGCTCCTCCTTGGTAAAGATGACTCTCCTGGTTTAAGGTTTGTGCAGCAATTATAAAATATATGGCGCCTGGCCGTACACTCCGTAGGAAATCCCCCATCCGGTCCTCCGACTGCACGGGCCCTCCGTCTATCCCGCACTCCAGGGTACCCCTAGTGCGGGAAGGGGACACAAAGGTGTCTTGCGCGCCCTTCCCCTATGGGCTCCTATCACAGCGGAAGCATAAACAACGTCAGAACTAGCAATAACAATACATCATACTACCTCGAAGGGTAGCGCATCCACATATCCGTAGCCACACATTAGGGATTTTTTGAGATCATAAAAGGGCCTTCTAAGAACTGCTGGCTAAGCTATATGAACTACCAATCAGAAAACAGAACTGGTAATCCAGTCAGCAAAACAGTTATAACTAACTCACTGGATCACATTTTCTAGCATAAAGTGTTGATAGAAAAGTCCAAATGAGCTCTTGTTTGATGCAATAAATAGATCTCATTGAGATCTTTCCAACCTTGGGTGGTTTGCATATCTTTTAACCCCGTAGGATGGTGTAAAAAATGGTAAAAACTATATTTTTTGGAGTTTTGACAATCATAAGTGGTTAAAATATGTGCAAAACATCTAAGGTTGGAAAGATCTCAACGAGATCTATCTATTGCACTAAATGAGAGCTCATTTGGACTTTTCTATCAATAGTTATGCTAGAAAATGTGATCCAGTGAGTTAGTTATAACAATTTTGCTGACTGGACCCGTCAGGCTCTGATTTATCTTCATTTGGCTTAGTTGGCATGTTTTGAAGGCCCTTTTTAATCTCAATAAAACCCTAATGAATAGAGATATACATATGCCGTAAAACATGAGAGCTCCTACCCAAGGCTCAGACTCTTGGGGAGGTAGACTGGCAGCTAGGCCTCAACATAGAGCAAACCGAGTCATAACAATGGCGGGGCTGGCTATACACAATAGCTAGGGTTGACCACTCCATCCGCCCCTCCTGTGCATACTTTGCAGATGGGCTAAATTGGGCTCTGGCATGACTCTAGCCTTTCGGATACGCAATCTCATGGCATCACCCATCAAGACTACTCTGGGTTGCATCTCCCCGGTCCGTCGAGGCAGGAAGGGTTGCATCTCCCCTTTCCCGGGGTCTAGAGGTTCCACGGGCAGCTAGAGAATCATGGCGACACACGTTTCGTCCCAAACTTAAGCCCCCAAAATAAGAGCCAGGCCAGCACCTGCAGCTCTTGAGAGGCAGGGCAACACCATTGCCCAGGAGGTGTCGGACCCATGCCCGGCCCGCACGAAGTGACCGGCCATAAGCCTAGCCCGCTATGGGGTTCCCAGTAGCCACGCTCAGCAGGGACCCTCCCTCCGTATCCCCTCTAGCCCTCTTATGTAGTGCTGAGTCACATCATAGCCCCCGTAGCCCGGTGGGTTCCTATGCACATGCCACATAATAATAGGAACTAAAGGGTCTAAACTAGGAGCATCACTACGTAATGGCTACTAGGTCTCTACCCCCCTTCCTAATACAAGAGGAGCAAACCTGATCAGCCAACATCACACAGCTTCATATCATGATAATCATCAGAATAACATCTAACCTAATCATACATATCTAACTTACAGTTAGGGTTCCTTGATTAGGGTTCAAGATGTTGAATAAGGGTTCTAGAATGGCTCTACTCTAGATACGAAATACTAACTCATCTGAAGTGCTAACTTCCAGATGAACTACTAAGAACACTACTCCAAATACCTGCTCCCGAAGTGCTCCCTCCTATTCCTGGCGTCTCCACGATCCTCAAAGTGGTCGAAGTAGTTCTCACTCCAAGATCGTGCACGCACTCTGGGGGCTGCTGCACTAGGCTACGCCACAGCAGACGACGCTTGAAACGGAGTTTCGAGTGCGAAGAAGGTTCCCAGGGTGTTGGGCCAGGAAAAAAGGTCTAGGGTTAGGGTTTAGGTTAATATAGATTAGGGTCCACATGGGATGACACGTGGCTCCAATGGGGGAAGGTCGTGTGGCAGTTGCCCAATAGGATAAGGCCATGTGGAAAATGTGCCTTATTCTAAGGTTATCTAAGTTACATATTTAACTTAGATATGCACCCATGCCACTTCCTAAGGTATGCAAGGCTACGAAGTAGACTTGTATAGTGACGGACCCAGAAATATACGTATTTATAGCGTATATTTCCTTGGAACGTCACATTCTCCCCCCCTTAGGATAATGTTGTCCTCAGCATTACGCTAAGGTGACGAACCTACACTATCCCTACAAAACAACATAAGTATACAACTTCAATTTAACTGGATTGATCAACTTCCTATTAAACAGTTAACCTGTAATATAGGCTATATTTGTACTTATACAAAATTATAAAGCCTTAACGAGGTTACTCCTTATAATAAGTCAAAATATTATCACAAAAGTTATTAGGGTTCATAACTTAAGTCTAAATCATGGTTCCCCATCTCCACGTAATGCGCTCCTCCTCGATGCTCCCCTATAACTGGCCTGTACGAGCAGCAGATTACGTTAGTTTAGTTAATAAGTTTGTGGTTTTAGGGGGCCACCCCCCTAATTATCTCCTTGAGCCGAACTACTAGCTCAAGGTTACCCTACTACCTTGCACTCGATCATGGCCCCATAAGGATTTGAGCTTAAGGACCATTTAAGATGATCCTATCATTGCCCATGATCAAGTGCTACCTTGTACACGATCCCCTAGATCGAGTACACCCCAGTGCCTCATGCCCCTGAGGGTTTTAAGCTAGGGAACGTCTCACGATCCCATCATTGCACATGATCACTCAAACCTCACCATGACCCCCCTATGGTCAGGTGCGCGTAGCCGCGTACCACGCATTGTGGCATAGAGATCATCCGACAGATGTCCCATCATCGCCCACCATGCCTTTCTTCTTCTCTCACATGACCCTCCTGGTCATGTGCACCCTTGGTGCATGTTGGCCTAGAGAATGCCTTTGGGGCGTATCCCATCATCGCCTACACGTCCAAGATCCTGGGACATGCACTCTACTGGCTAGAATGCATATGCCCCACTCAAGCTAACTAAGAAGCACACTTAGCTAAGCACCTGGCAAGTCGGCATCGACGAGCTCGGAGACGACTCGGCCATCGAACTCCCTCGTGAAGTCCGGGTATTGCTTCTCTAGGTCCTGCTTCAATACCCACGTTGCATCTTCCACGGGCAAGTGCTTCCACTTGACCAAATATTGGAGGAACTGAGACCTCCTGGTCTTCTTGAATGCCTTATCAAGAAGCAATTCAGGCACTATTTCAACTTGTTCCTCCGTCATTTCCAACAAGATTGGAGTTTCCAAAACCTCATCGGGATTTGGATTGTGCCTTTTTAAGAGGCTCACATGGAAGACCTTATGGACTTTGAGGTGTGCAGGGAGATCTAGCTTGTAGGCATGGGTGCCCACCCGCTCCAAGATCTTAAAGGGACCTGCCCACCTAGGAGCAAGCTTGTTGCAGTTCCCTATACGAAGCTTGGCTTGCTTCACCTTAATCTTCAGCCACACACTGTCGCCTACCTTGAGATCCCTTACGGTCCTGTGCCTGTCGGCTACACTCTTTTGCCGACTTCTTGCTGCCAATAGATATCCCCTTACCACTTCAACCAGTTGCTGCATATCTGATAGCATTTGATGGGAGACTTCTACTTTTGACACTGGGTTGTGCCATGTATCAGGGGTCAGGCACTGATACCCATAATTAATCATGAAAGGAGACATCTGCGACGATTCCTGCTTCGTGCTGTTGTAGGTGAACTCCACTAAGTGGATGAAATCATCCCACTTAGACTGCTTATTCCAAACATAATTCCTTAGCATGTCTTCAATGATTCGGTTGGTGCGTTCTGTCTGACCATCCGTCTGAGGATGATAAGCCGTGCTCATGGAGAGCTTGGTCTGGATGGTGCTAAACAAATCCTGCCAGAATGCACTCATAAATTTTGAGTCTCCATCCGAGATTATTTCACGAGGCATGCCGTGGAGTCTGAAAATCTCCTTGGTAAATGATACGGCAGTATCTAGTGCCGTGTCTGTGGTTCTACAAGGCACAAAGTGTGCCATCTTGGACAACGTATCCACAACCACCATCAATGCATCTTTGCCTCGTATAGTTCTTGGGAGTCCCGTAATGAAATCCATACTTATGACTTTCCATTTTGCATTCGGCACGGGCAATGGCTCTAAGGCTCCTGGAGTTCGGAGTTGCTCCGCTTTGGTCTGCTGAATAGCTGACAGTCCCGAATATACTTGGCTATTTGCTTCTTCATGCCTGGCCAGAAATAACTACTTATCTTGAAATATGTCTTCATGAACCCTGCATGCCCGGCTATGGGACTGTTGTGTGTATCGTGGAGTATCAACTTCCTTAGTCCCGAAGATCCTGGTACACACAACTTATTCTTATGATATAGCAAGTTACCTTCCTTCTTATAATGCTTGAAGGTCTCCCTTTCCTTATCTGTTCTTGCCTCTTTGGAGAGGCTTGCCCATACTTTCTTAAAGTCGTCGTCTGATAGCAACGTCTCTTCAATCCTCTTGCCGTACTCACTTGAGAGAGCCATATGGCATTGCAATGGGTTCTTGTCTCAAATTGAATGTAAATTGAATTGCAATGGGTTCTTGTCTCAAATTGAATGTTCTAAAGCATTGCATTGCAAATTGAATGTGTGACTACATTCAATTTGCCAAGCTTGTAGACTATTTCAAAGTCGTACTCTTCGAGAAACTCCATCCACCTCCTTTGTCTTAGATTCAAGAGTAGTTGCGTGAAGATATACTGCAGACTTTGGTGATCTGTATCTAATTGAAACTTACTTCCCAACAAATAGTGTCTCCAGATTCTCAAGGCCCTCACAATAGCCAAAAGCTCTTGGTCATAAGTCGGGTAGCGTTGCTCTGCATCATTCATCTTCTTGAAGTCGTATGCGACTACCCTTTCCTCCTGTATGAGGACTGCTCCCGTTGCTAGCTTGCTAGCATCTGTTGCCACTAGCTTATCCTTGCTTGGATCCGGTAGGATGAGGACCGGTGCTGTTGTTAGTGCCTCTTTGAGCTTCTCAAAGGAGGCTTGGACATTCTCGGGCCAATGCTTTGTCCAATCCTTCACCTTCTTATCTTTGGTGAGGTCCGACAGAGGGGACGCCCACCTCGCGAAGTCCTTTACGAACTTCCGATAATACCCTGCCAAGCCGAGGAAGCTTCTTACGTCGCCCACATTTATTGGTGCTGGCCAATCCACTATGGCTTCAATCTTTGTCGGATCAGTGGAGATCCCTTCAGATGACACCACATGTCCTAAGTACTGCACTCGGCCTGTTGCGAAGTGGCACTTGGAAAGCTTGCCGTACAATCGATGCCGCCTTAAGTTCTCCAAAACCCTTCTCAAGTGCTGACAATCTCTTATGGTCTTGCTGTAGACTAGGATGCCATCGAAAAACACGATGACAAATTCATCTAAGAATTCTCTGAAGATATCATTCATCAAACGCATGAAGGTTGCTAGGGCATTCGATAAGCCGAAAGGCATTGCGTGAACTCATAGTGCTCATACCGCATTCTGAAGGCGGTTTTATGGATATCTTCTTCCTTCATCCTTATCTGATGGTAGCCCGACCTTAGGTCAATTTTGGAGAAGACTTTTGCTCCCTGGAGCTGGTCCATCAAGTCATCCGCCCTTGGCAGAGCATATTTATTCTTTATCGTTTGCTTATTAAGCTGACGATAATCAATATACATCCTTAGACTTCCGTCTTTCTTCTTGACGAAAAGGATGGGTGCTCCAAAAGGAGACACACTTGCTCTTATGAATCGAAGCTCAAGCAGTTCTTGCAACTGCTTCTTGAGCTCTACCAGCTTTGGAGTGCTCATCCTATAAGGTGCCTTGCTGGTAGGCTTAGCATCTGGAGCTAGTGTGATTTCACACTCTACACCCCTATAAGATGGTAACTGACGGATTTCATCCGTGAATACATCATTAAACTCCTTAATGAGCCTTGCTATCGGCTTAGGCAACTGATTTCCACTTAGCTCAATTCCCTTTGCTTTACTTACATCAACTGCCTCTAGCCTCAAGATGTAATCCACCCTGTTTCTTATTATATTTTTCCTCAACTGCTTCATAGAGATACATTGCATAGCCGAAGTTACCTTCTTACCTTTTACTATGTATCGATTGCCATTCGGCGCCGTCATAGAGATTTCGTTGCGGTCGCAATCTATCATAGTTTTTGCTGGCCTTAGGAATTCCATTCCTACTATAAGGTCATATTTCCCAATGTCCATCACTTCAGCACCCATCGGCCACTTGCTTCCACTAAGATCTATGTCAAAAGTGATTCTCCTCCCCTTAGTGTGGCGAATAGCACCGCTTGCCATGCTGAGTCTAGGCTTGGACTTCAAGATCTTATTCTTCATGAGAGCAGCAAGCCTTGGAGAGGCAAAGTTGTGGGAACTACCTGTGTCTATAATCAAGACTATATATGGCTTGCTATCTATACTTCCTTCTGCCGAGATGACTGTAGACTGATTCTTAACCTCCCCTGACTCAATGGCTGCACAAATTTTACACTCACCTTCTATGAAGTCTTGGGGTTCCTGTTGTCGCCTTCTTCTTCATCTCCCTCGGCTGGTGATTCCCAATCGGCGAGTTCAGCTAGTGCCACCTGCATGACGAAAGGGCAATTGTGCGTTCGGTGCCCTGGCTGGAAGCACCGAAAACACAATTTCTTCTCTATGCATTCCTGTCTTTTCTCCTTTGGGATGCTGTCTAGGAGAAATCTAATTGACTTGGCCCCCTGATCTTTCCTGTAGCTTGCGGTCTCCCAAAGACTTCCCCTGAGCTTTTCTTTGGTACTGGCCTCCTGCTGGCGTAGAGGCTGCCTGTCTAGTTTGATTGTGCCCTGCTGTCTTTCCTTTGTATGGGAGTTGTTTCTGTGCTGGAGTCACTGGTGCCTCTTTTAAGCTGAGAGCTTTATCTTCTGCTTCCCCAACTGTTCTTGGGTTGATTGCTCTTACTAGCCTTTTGATGTTGCTATTGAGGCCCTCAATATACCCATCTACGGCTTGCCTTTCTGTTATCCTTGGGATATTCAATCTCAACCTCATGAACTCCTCCGTATACTTAGCCACGGACAAATTACCCTGGTCCAACCTATAGAACTGCTGTATTTGTCTGCTGGTGTGGGATCTCGGGACATAGTGCTTACGGAATGCTTTGCTGAATGTCCTAAACCTGCAGTTGTTTCTTCTCAACTTATTTGACTTTGCGTATCCCTTCCACCATATTCTGGCTGTCCCTATCAAATTTGCCGTTGCCACCTTACCTATATCCTTATCTTTCATTCCATAAGAGTTTTCGAATTCTTCCATCTCATCCAGCCATGCTTCGGCCTCCATACCTGATGTGTCCTTACCCGAGAACTGTCCTAGCTTTCTTGTCTTCTAGACATTGCTCAGTGCACTGTCTACCTTCTTTTGGTAGTCGTCTGTCTTTCTGTTCTTGTTTCTGCCTTGCGATGTGTCTGACTCACTGTCGGAGCTACTGCCAGATCCACTGTCTGAGGTCTTCGATCTGCTAGAGTTGGAAGGAGATGGACTCCTCCTGCCTCTTCTTTTCCTCTTTTTATCCTTCTCGGTAGCCTGATTTTCTTTCGTTTTCGGCTGAGGGTCTTCGTCTATATCCCCTAGAGGTGGTGGAGGTGGTGATGGAGATCCTGGCGCAACCCATCTCTCATTCTTGTAGCCATAATCCCAGATCCAGGCCAAACTAAACTGACAAAAACCCAAAACTGGCACAAAGGAACTTTGAAGACCATGTAGCTAGTGCCATGGCTTAACTTGTAGCCAGCACCGATGCCAAGGCCATCGCCACTATGAAATGGTAGCCCGAGGTCTGCAAAGAAAGATCGCCTTGAGCAAAATCAGGAAAAAAAAACACCAAAATGTATTCTGGAATATAAATTATATTCTGGAATACATTTCCCTCTATCATTTTGCACCACATTCCAGTACCCCGGTCCTTACAAAACAAACAGAAAAAACTCCTTTTATTATTTAGAACCATGATCATGTATCCTTACGAAACAAACAAAAAAAAATGCAAGGTCATGGAAATAAATAGAAAATGCCAAAAAACCTTGTTGATGTTGCTTTGTGTTTCCCTTTCGCTATTCCAGAATAGGATATATATTCCAAAATAAAAAAGGGTTTGATATTTTTTTTTTCCGTTCCGCTATTCCGGAATAGCAAGTCTATTCTAGAATACAAAAAGGGTTTCTTGTGTTTGAACACAATATACCTTTTTTGCTACTATCTTTGCTACTTAAACAAGAGAAATTTGCTATATTTCTAAGACACATGGAAAATCAAATATTTGTTGGCCCTTTTGGATCAAAGAAAGCTCTAATCTTTGTTTTTTGTGCTCGATCCTTCTCTCATCACTCCTCACACTTTTGCACATAACTGAGTATTTTAAAAGTACTGTAAATTTTGCATGTGAATATCAAGATTTTATCTTCAATTTTTAATGTAGTACAATGCCAGTTACTACTTCACTTCTATTTTTGGTTAAAAGTTACATTCTCTTAAAACAAAAGTTCTCTGAAAAAACATACTTGGGAAAAATTCTAATTGGTTGAAAAATGTCACTTTGACCCAGTCAATTCTATCTTCGCACAAAAAAAGGGATATTTTGGGGGGGTCAAAATACAATTTTATGCCCCTTTTTTTAGTTCATTTTAGCTCCCTTTTTTTTTGAAAAATAGAATCTTCAATGAATATTCCTTTTGCTTTAATGATTTGCTTCCGTTTCATATGCAATCTTGTTCGAGGAGATGTCACATCCATCAATCACACTGACAGAACTGGGATGCTCAACCTTGCTTCTAGGGATGGCGTGCTTAGTGGCAAACGCACTATGCATAAAGCAGTCATTTGCACCACAATCAAGTTGCGCCAATGCTTCCAACCTCCCAACCTATGATTCCAATGATATAGAGATAAAAGTTTCCTTGCTGACCTTATCTGATGGGATAAGCCTACATGAAGTGTGCAAGGAGTCTGAGAAATGGCGGCCAGCCGACGAGAGACTCCTACTACTCGTACTGGCCCCTGGAGTTTACCGACTGATTTTGGCACTTCACAGGGCATCCACGCACAATACGACCAGCTCCTCCACAGTAGAGGCAAAGAATAGTCTCTCTCTGATGCTGCTTCGCGAACTGCCCGATCAATCTGCATAGGCTCGGGCCCGGATCTGCTGGATTCTACAAATGGGACCGGGGCAGGCATAGCAACAGTTGCTTGTGAGATTGGAAAGACATGACTACGTCTCCCTTGCCGATTATCACAACGGACTGCAAATCTGATGGCTTCTTCTAGAGTCTGAGGGTCCTCCATAGATAACAACATATCTTTCACATCCTCACGTAAACCCCTTCGAAAGCAATCTCGAAGCACAACATCATCCCAAGCTATATCTACAGCAATTTGGCAAAATTCTGATACATATACTGATGCTAGTCGAGAGCCTTATTTGAGATTGAAGAGTTTTATGACTGCTGTGCACCGACAATCAGTGCCTCCAAAGCATGCCTCGAGCTCTGCAGTGAAGGCAGAAAAATCCTATAATTCTGGGGCTCCTTTCTCCAATAAAGGAGCAAACCAACTTAGAGTTGACACTGTGAGGAGGGAACCAATCAACCCAACTTGTTCCTAGGCCGTGGTATATCTATGAGGATGGAGCTGGATCACAAGCTTGTTCTGATTAAAAAAACCATGAAGCTTGGACTGAGTGCCGTCAAACTTCTCGGACAAGCTAATTTTAGGCTCTAATGGCCTCAATCCAGAGTTGGAAGCAGATTCATGTGAAGCAACCCATTCTCTGAGCTCCTTATTATATGACTGCAACTGCTAGCATACTTGAACAAGCCACTGGACCTGCTGTAATAAGATGAAATCTCCTCCATAGAGATAATAACCACCAAATATGGATAAAGGAATGCTTAGGATCAGAGCAGATAAGAATCGGTAAGAGATTTCGGTTCAAACTGTCATGAACCTACGTGAAAACAAGGAAAATACTTGGAAAATATGCTAGAAATATGGAGGAAATACATCAAGATCGGCAAAGAATCTAATATACGAATAAGAATCAAGAGTACAATGACTTGAAAGCAACCAGGAACACGAGACAGATGCCTAGAAGACTCAAGACTAGCGTTGAACCGGAATGCTTTGCCAAGAAGGAGGTGCCTCCTTATATATCTAGGCCAACGGTTAGGATCGTGCCCCTCCAATGGATGAGATCACGCCAAGTGTTGTGCATGCATGTAGGTTCTTGAATATTCTAGAGCCTTCTGGAACCAGTCCTGCATATGAGAAAGACGGGAGCGTACTGTAAAGGTGTGTGACTTGCAACCATTGCAAGTTCAAACCCTATCTTGTGCAAGTACCCTTTTGCATCTGTGTGACGACCATCTTTTGTACATACAAATATAATGTTCGTACGATACGAATATCCGTATGATCGTCACAATGACCTGATTAAGTGACAGTCTTGACCAAGATTCAGGTCTCACCTCCAGGAGGAGGAGTTTGAGCATAGAGATGGAGATCTCTCATCGAAGAGGAATGTCGAGATATATGATATCGAGATCACCATCGATTCAGATCTCACCTCCAGGAGGAGGAGTTTGAGCATAGAGATGGAGATCTCTCATCGAGGAGGAGTGTCGAGATATATGATATCGAGATCACCATCTTGCTGTTAGATGTGATGTATCAGCACTTACAAGACTCAGCACATAGGTGTTGACTAAGCACCTTATTATGAAATCTTCAATATTTACATGCAAAATTTACAGTTTTTTCCCAAGACTCAGCTATGTACAAAACTATAAGGAGTGATGAAAGAGGAATTAAGCATATCACCATATTCGTTATACCATCTTCGTCACCTTCATTTCCTTCATTGTTACTTGAGGAAGTGCTTGAGTTATCTTTCTCATCGCTATTGACAGAGGGTGAAGTATTGTCACCACCCTCTTCTTCATTATCTTCTTCACAATTACAAGCTTCTTGAGCAGGTTGATCATCCTCTGGCATGGATGATTATCAGATTTCAAGTTGAAATTATAACAAAGTATACGAATTTCTTGTAGGTTGAGCTCATTCCAACTTTCTTGGCCTTTTTTCCCTTCCATTGACTTTGCATTTCCAACTCATACCTTCCCTCCAAGTCAATTTACTCTACACAAGTAAACAAGCCTTCTTCTATAATTACATCAGTTACTCTTGTGACCCAGAGAGGCAGATCTTTGTCACCATCATCAGTGAGAAGAGCAATCAGCATGCCTTTCGCAATTTCTGTGACATTACCACAAGGTTCCTACCTAAAGCATCTTGGTCCAAGGTATGCGATGTGGTTCTCTTCCTCCTCTATTGAAGGTGCCACTATAGCACGACTTGTTTCTGCTTGGTTCTAGAGTTGATGGAAGATGTTAAGCTACTCAAAAGATTTCTGCAACTGCCTTAGACTCACGTTTTGAATCACAAGATTTTCTACAAGAAACTTCTCCACCACAGTTGGTCTTCTTCTATGAAGTACTTAAACCCCAAAGTAATTTCTTTTTAAATGGTTTGTAAGGATGCCACCAGGGTACTTTTCTTCTGCTTTGACTTCTTTGGATTTTTTAAAGGAAGTCACTATGCACGTTCTACCAAACTAGTGTCCCGGGGATTCACCTTTGATTGGCGTATGACCCATGAGAGTTCAATGGAGGTGATTTTTGTAGACCATTTTCCTTCATATACTTAGGGGTTAGGAGTGTTTTTAAGCACTGATCTACTGCAAAATATATACACAGAGGGATTAATTTGCTTTTTCTAAATGCATATATAAGGGGGTTTTCTGCTACCCTTCAAACACAGATGCCATACCCCCTTTATGTCTAAGTGTTCCCCCGGGAACTAGTATTTGGAACATGCTCGAGGAAGCACAACCACTCTAGTGAACTCCATGGTTTTGCAACAAAAATTCTCCATCCTTCAAGTAGAACTTGATGCGATGTTAAAAAGTAAGATCATTCAATGGCTTATTACCATCAGCTCAGGAGAAAACAAATTCTCTGAAGTCAGGAGTCTTATTTAGATGCTCAACTACTGGTATGGCAATGTAAGACTCTTCAATAAGTCGAACTATAAAAGTTGGAAAGCAAAAGACCTTTTTCCTTCGAAGATGCACGAAAAATCTGTAGAACATTCGATCAATGTAATCATGGGTATGACCTCAAGCAGAGATCCAAGCCTTACTTTACCCCGAGCTCCATTAGCATGGCACAACAAGGAAAGAGTGGCTCATTTTGTTCTTTCTGGTAGTGTTGTCAAGTTGCAGGTAGAGCACTAATGGTAATTGCTCTATCTAACACAACACCTTATTAAACATTATGATTGTGAGGTTTGGATCATCGTGCAAGTTGGGATATATTAAGAAGACCTTACATATTAAATGCCTTTTATGATCATTTCCCCTATGAGATGGACTTTATAAAACTTTCCTCTGGTACATCTTTAGGAATACTAAGGAGGTGAGATAGAATTCTCCTTTTCTGGTCTATATCATCAATACAACTGACATATACTCTAGCAAACACTCAAGAGATTTTTCTTTTATGCTTAGTAAGCTTTTCTCTCTTGGCTACTTGTTTCATGGTGCCTAGCAAGGTTCTGTTGAACAACATATGTTCAAGAATTTGAGTTAGAACAATTCTCTTAAGCAAGTGTGAGAACTAAATGCTTTAACTTACTTCTTTACAGCTCCATCTTTGTAGTTTCTTTTTTACTCTTTAATTTTGCACATCTTGGGAACATAAACATTCATGTATATGTGGAAGTTTTACTAGACTAAATTACTTTTCCAAAGTCTAGTGAAGTGTGAGTAAGAGATATGTTGAGAGTCAATACACATCTCTTTATATTCCTGAAATTCATCCTTTTTGTAATGTTGTTTGTGACATGATACATGTTACTGTTAGATAACTTTTCACATGTTTCTCTAAAATAATTCTCCATCCAAGTTACAGCAATTAGTGCATGCATTATTATAACTTTTCTAAGATAGCAGTGATTATGAATTACAAGATTTTCGTCCAGTCGGTTGTGTACTCGACACGGCCGTATGCTGTTGGATTTGCCGACAAGCTTTAAAGACTAGAGGATGGTTTTTGTCTCACTATGGTGGTGAGCCCATAACTGGAATAGCGAAAAGTGATATATGGCCAGATAGACCATAAGACATGCCTTTGAAATGGGTATGTGAATTTGAAGCAGATTTTAACATGGATTGGAGCTAGGTATTACTAGCAAGAATGCCAATTGATGGTATTAGAGATGAATTGGAGCAAAATACAAATGTTCAAGGGCCGTGGAACTCCTACAACATCCAGATTAGTAATAAATTATGCTGTAAATTCAAAGCATGTTTGGCCTTGTATAATGTGTCATTAGAAGAATGGCACTAAAGGCTAGATTGTTGCTTACAAAATATGATTTTTTTTGGTTGGTTATGTTGAGAGGGAGAAATATAGTATGGACCATGAATACCACATATGATTTTAGATACACGAGACACAATTTGGCTAGTAGCGAGAACTTGGAAAGAATGTCAACTTGTTCTTTGTTCTTCAGAAAAAGGCCTTACACAAAAAGAACTATCAATTACTTTCATGCTAGGGATGCTTTTTATTTCTCTCTTCTTTATGCATATCTCTAATCTCAATACTTTATCTGCAATGGAATCTGCTTCTTGTGATCCAACCTGATATTTTATTAACTGCTATTTTCAACAACAATTGCTTGATAAGTAGTATGAACAAGCTTTGAACATGACAATTTGTTTCCATCTTCTTCAATTGGAGGTGAATAAAGACATGTAGTCTTTCAATTTTCACAAGGATTAGTAGGTTTTGAAATAATGTGCCAATAATCACTTCAATAGTGATTCATTATTAGTCAATTTGTGCGTATGTCTTGATGTGATCTATTCAGATTTACATGATATGGCTAGTCCCTTATGGTTTTGAAATAGGATGCCAATAACCACTTCAATAGTGACTTATTATCTGTCAATTTTTGCTTATGTCTTGATGTGATCTATTCAGATTTACATGATATGGCTAGTCCCTTATTTCAATATGGCAGATTCATGAGAAATCCCTTCAAGATTGCAAAAGACAACTGCATGATTTGGTTAATCCTCTAAAAGGTTTGTTTTGCTATCATCAAGGGTGCATGAAATTTTTCTTTATCAAATAGAACATTGGCATGGTCAAACCAGCTGGGACATAAGAACAGTGGCAGCTATCATTTTAATGCTAGGATCTTGTTAATTTTGTGTAAAAAATATACTGGTTGGCGTTAAAATTTCATATGGCGTTCATCTACTGTTTAATATGGCGTTCATGATGATGTATGCCTGTACAATTTGATATCATTCTTATTATTGCCATAGTTTTTCCCATCAGGGCGGGGTTTTCTAGTTCTATTATCAAACTAGTAATGGTGCCCAGCGTTGCTGGGCAATTGTTTGAAACGTGTAAGGTTGTTTATAGTGACCCTCACTTGAGAACCTATAAGTTCGGATTATGCTTCACATTTGCTTTCAATTGTGTGGTACCTCCCTTTTAATGCATGAGCAAGAGCTTGAGGTTAGAGTTGTTTTTTCCCCTTAAGGTGTTGAAGATATAAACACTCACTGGCATGTATAGCTATACAACCCAAAAAGACTAAATTAAGTCAAGAAAATTGAAAATCCAAACCTAAAATGGCCAATGCAAAATCACATCGATGCTAAGGAAAACAGTGCGGATTTTCTAATGGTAAATTAGACCTCTTGATATGGTAGAATTAAAAACAAATGGTAAGGTAGAACTATTAGTATGGTAGAATTAGAAGCAATGCAATGTCCATAAAGAGCAATTTGTGTGATTGTTAAGTTGTTTACAATGTAATGCTTTAGCCAGGCTTGCTCAATTAGTATTGTTTATAATGTAATGCTTTAGCCAGGCATTATTTTAGCCACTCAACTTTAAATATTTTTTTGCTTTATGCCACATATTGTCCAATTTTTTATAATTGCATCAGTTTGTGGCTCTATTTCTGGGGCATTAAGCAAGGGCATGTACTATATAGCATATAAAGGCAACAGGCATTCGGTTTCAAGCTAGTTCTTTTACCACATTAAACAAAAAACATCCGTGACAGATGTGCATGCCCTATAAAGCATGTACAAGACATGTTCATGTTCAGTTTCGAGGCTAGTCCTTTTACTACTTTGAAATTTAGGTACATCCAACTAAAAACATTCAGTGATGTGATAGTTCGTCGTGAGTTTGCACATATATGAGCAACATAAGAATGAAATAGTGCAATCCGTGTTACCCATGTGCCCATGTCTGCCCATGTGCTAACTTTAGCATTACGTTTACAGAGAAGGCCTGCTTTAGTCTGTTTTACAGACAGTAAAACATGAGTTAAAATTATGAGAGAGGTGGCTTAAATGAACACTCAGAGTCTGAGACAAAGAAAAAAATTGTACCTTGAACATTGAATGTACTAAGAAAATACGGTCATTTGGGTTCATGAAGCAAATGAAGTCTCACCAGATCTGCTCCATCTGTGATGGAAAATGCCGCCATTGCTTCAAGCTCCAGCCTAGATTATGCCGAAGTCATGCCCAAGTGGCCCTTTTAGATGCACTCAGTCTAAGGACACGCATGTAATAATAATTAGTGCGATGCAACACACGCATCGAGAGATGTAAAAATGTTGGCTTCTGACTACGAGTGACATGCAAACAACTTACATGTCAAAGAAAATCCCGCATTCTCGAATCAAAACCCTTTTACGCTTCAAAGATGAACCCTTTTTTCGCATGCAAGGGCATCAAATAGCTCCCGAGCAAACAGCGTACTACCATCCATGCACGAACATAAAGCCCATCGTAAGTTTCAAGAATCTAATACAAAATTTCTGATTGCTACTTTAAATCTTCATTGAACCACCTATGCAAACGCCAAAATCATCCTTAGAAAGTAGGCTCTCCTTGTTTTGCGAGCTTATAAAAACGACTTTGCCAGAGAGGCCCATTGTGTCACGGATCGCAAACCATTTAGAGCGGAAGTTAAGCGCTCAAACTAAGCGGGCTTTGGATGGAACTGATGTACTTGGAACTAATGTTCGCGCGACAAGCGGGGAGGAGCAAGATCTGGCTCTGCAAGAATAGGGCAAATCGATGCCCTCTTCTTCGGTGCGCTCTTCTTCGATGCACTCAGAGATAGAGCTCGGAAAGCAAGGCCCTGTTTTTTTTTAACACGACCGTAGGATCTGCAGCTCTAGATCTAAGCCGTTGGATCTAGGGCTGGGTCCAACACTTACTGAATAACATTATAATATAGGATGCTTGAAAATATTTGATTGTAAAGTATTTGACAAATTCAGAATTGGAGATAAAAGAATATTGCAAATATCAAATTCCTCGTTGATTTTGTACCGATTCATAGACATATATAGTAGAGACATCATTAGACAAGGTTTTTACATCTTTTGATGCCACTGTTAAAAATGTGACATTCTATTTAAGATGCTTTCCTCTTGTATTTATGCCTTGCAAATGCAATTGGCCTCCTTATTTGGTTGCAGACATGGCTTTATTGATCCATCTACAATTTAATCGTTCAAACATAGTGTATATTTGGTGGCGACTCTTGCCCTGTAATTTATCTTTTCATAGCAAAATGGTTGGTTGGTTACTCTATTGCAAAATGCTTTGTCACAAAACAATTAATAGCTTTGAAAACTATCATATACTGATGCGATATGTGCTTCAATGCAAGAAGGAATTGGATAAATCAAGGCAGTCATCTAATGTGTATCAAATACCATTGCAATCCTAAAAGTAACTTGCAAATAGGTAACATCGCAGTGTATTCTGATACTTTCTTTCAACAGAAGCACCTTGTGTTCGTGCAATTTTAGAGTAACTATAACTGTTAACTTTAGAAATAAAAAATACATTAGACAACAACTGTTTTTAAAGCCTGGCTAGTTTTAAATAAGTAAAATCTTGTTAAAGTCTTGGTTTATTCCTATTAATCTTGTATAAAAGAAAAGAAACTTTTATTTAATAGTATCAACCTTCTTATAATCAAATCATCTATCTCTAGATGGCACATTATAGATAAAATTTAGGCAAACTATTTATTCATCCCATACATATATAAACTCGAAACAAAATTTTACGACCACACGATGTTTTTATAGAATACAAATTAAGCATCCAAAATAAAAAGTTGCATGTTAATACCTTTTGTATAATTTCATGGAAACCCTAGACAAAGAGCAAAGGACTTAATTAAATTGAATTATCCATAATGTTCCACCGAGCATATAAAACTACTTATCCATGAATGTTCCACATCTGCAAGCAGTATAAGAGTTGTTGAAGTCCACCTACATCCTAAGTTTGTGATGTCCAGAAATGATTCTTAAAAATTGAATACCATTTAAGTGATGTCTAGAAAAACCAATTTGCTTCTAGTGTTAAACAACAAAGCTCTTAACCCTAATCTAATGACATCAAATATAAAAATCTAATAAATTTGGGCCTTGCCTACACCACCCTTTTTGCTAGTTTTGATTTTTTTTCAGTATTTTCTTATTTTTCTATACGAGTCAGAGAGTGCGACACAAAAAATGTCACCTTATTTCGAGTATGGGAAGAGGTACAATGATTGGTACTGCAAGTAAAACGTACAGAAGTACATTAAAGGCGGGCGGCCAAACAGCCGAAGAAGGTCCATCATGGACCTAATTCAAGGCACGCCCGTGTCTTTAGGGAGATTAGGCACTTCCAACAGTGCACTAATCTCCTTATCAGGAAGGCGCCGTTCGAGCGGCTCCTCCGGGAGATCATGCAGGAGTTCCGGACGAACTATAGGGTAACACCCCTGATGGTCTGAGCCCTGTAGGAGGCAGCAGAGGCAGAGCTGATCCAACTTTTTGAAGAAGGCAACCTCTGCGCGATCCATGCCAAGCGGGTGACAGTCATGCCCAAAAACCTCCACCTGGCGAGGAGGATTCGCAAGGAGAAGCCGTTAAGAGCTCCAGTTTTGTAAACTATATAAATATAAGTTTTCCCTGTACATTTTACTCGTTATCTATAAAAGTAATTTTCCCTGTAAATTAATCTCTTCTCTGATAAAGTATTCTTGTATAAACTAAATGATAGTAGAATCTTTTGTATCATAATTAAAATACTCATAATTGTTTATTTAGCATAAAATTTTAGCATAGAAATCAAAATTGGCTCGAAATCGGCCCACCCGGGTAACTCCGCGCCAAACGCCTCTGCGTTCGCGACGCAGGACTGTTTCGCGTGAAGCCACCCGAGTCACTCGATCTTGGGGCAAAATTGATCTAAATTTGGTGCAAAAAGATAGTAGAATGCTTAGAATTTGCCTAGACACCTAGTTTAGCACTTAATTCTTGTCAAAAATATCCAAAAATAGCAAAAATTGGCCAAACCAGGTGACTCCGCGCCAAACACCTCTGCGTTCGCGACGCAGGCTCGTTTCGCGCGAAGCCACCCGAGTCACTTAAATTTGCACTTTTAGATGTCCAATTAGCATGAGATAAGTTCCTAGTTAGTTTAGGATTGATCCAAATAGGCAAATTAGCATCTCACAACCCTTAAAGAAGTTTAGTTTTCTTAGAAATCGGCCCACCCGGGTGACTCCGCGCCAAACGCCTCTGCGTTCGCGACGCAGACTCCTTTTGCGTGAAGCCATCCGAGTTGACCAATTTTGACCAGGATTACCCACATTTGACCCAACAAACTGCCATGTAGTGTTTCTTACTTTGTTTTGCTTAGATTTGCACTTCATGGTACCTCATTTGGAGATCCATAGCCTTAGAACAGAGGTTTGTTCGATCAAGAATCTTTGTGCATGGAAGTCGAGGCAACCCTAGTCTATAAAAGGGGGCCTTATTTGCCATTTTCCCTTCACCAAAATTGCTCTCACCATCTTAGGCAATTTTTTCTCATCAGTTCTTCCAAGCCATCTTTTACATCCACCTCTGCTCAATGGCACCCACCAACTTTGTTCAATGGTACAACAGTGCCAACCACATTCATAATTTCCCTGTTGAAGAGGCCTTCCACGTGTTTGATCACCTGACTAGGACCCCTTACTACACTGATATAGTTTGCCAGTATGATCAGCAGATCTTTCCCTGGGAAGTTAGCCTTCCCCCTAGGGGAGGGAAGTGGGTATCCTTAGACTCCCTGAGTCAAGCTATAGAGGCAAGGGGCAGTTATGGGATAGGAGAGGGACATGCCTGACTACATGACTTGTAGAGCCCACAGGCATAGGTATGTTTCGGCACATGTGGCTCTCATCCTATTCATGCAGTATAAGGCAGTCAACAAGGTGGAGGAGCCTTCGATCCAGCCTTTGGACCTAGCGCCCCTCAACACAAGAATGGAGCAGGGCCAGATACATGAGATCGAATCCTCGGAGTACGAGTACCATGGCACAAGAATAGGGGCATTCTAGATTGAGCAGGACTATGAGCAACTCGGAGAAGAAGACCCAGATTGGGAGAGCATGGAGGCAGCGAGAATGGAGAGACGCATAGCAAGACATGATGAAGACATTAGGGCCAATCGGCATCACAGCACTATCGCCAATAGTAATCGAAGGGGAGGAACACATTTTGGCAAATGACATCCTCAACCTTCCACACTGCCAAGAAGAAGGGCTCAGAATCGATGAGCTCTTGGGCTTGATTGCAAAAGAGCAGCAGAATGACTTCATTGACTACTCCTATCAGGAAATCCCAAGAGAAGTAGCGGAAAGACACTCCTACACCGGCGAGACGATGTTAGACATCGCCGCCTATGAATACATAAGAAATCCAAAGCAGGTTGTACAAACCAGGGAGAGGCCCGAGCTCTAGCCGAACAGTTCGATCGAGGAGCATGCGGGAAGCATCCAGCAGCATCAACTTGGAAAGCGCAACCACCATGTGGAGAGACCATGAAGACCTCTTAGCACTGGACGTCTACGGTGGAGCGGCTCAACGGAAGGGCACAGGCATGCAGACCATAGGAAGGGGTAAGGCACTCCAGTACTACCTCCCAGTCCTTAGCCAAGGGCAGATGATAGTTTTTCATAAGGAGTTTAGCCCGCGAGGGGAGGAAGCTGTGGCGCACCTCACAGCGCTCTCCGGCTTCGGGCAGCCACGCCAAGCTGAGCAGCCACACGGATCATATCATTCTCTTCAAGAGATCCGTGGTACTCCACAGCCTCGACTTCGTCAGGGGCCACTTGAGAGATGCACCATTAATGGTTGTTGCGGCAACAGCACCCCCACTCCCCGCACCTCAAATGGCTCGAGCCCTCGAAGGTGGATCTTCTAGGAACATCTTGTGCAACGTCGGCAAAGGCCTTCGACTTAGAGACTTGAAGAACTTCTTCAAATCAATGAAGGGTTCTCGAAGATGAACACTCTTGCTTTCATATATTATTAAAATGTATTAAAATGTCCTCAGTTCCATGTACTACTATATATTTCTTATAATGTACTAGAAACGTGTGCACGGCGATGCCGGGCATTAGTCATGGACGCATAGACTGGATAAACATAATGGTATTTGTAGGTGTAGGCATTAGTTGCGGACGCATAGACTGGATAGACATAATGGTATTTGTAGGTGGAATAAAGAGATTTAAATGTAATGGTGTTCTTAGTTGCAATGGAGCCCAAATTGTGAAAATTTTAGGTCAATTTAAGAAAGTTGAGCATTAACTATGCTCCACGGAACATGTAGGAATAATGGAATGCATTGGGTGGAATATGATAGATGGCATGGTTTGTATACAATTTAGGGTTAGCTTACAATGGTTTAGGATTTTGTGAAAGATAGTAGATCTTAATATAATCAACACAATTACGATTAGACTGTTGGTGGAATATTGGAGTGGGAAGTCAGGTTTTTGGAATTGAATCATCTTGGAAGGAGAAAATTTACTTGGAATAAATGTGGTCCTGTGAGATCTAGAGTGATTCATTATAGATGTCTGGTTCTAGGTTTATGAATAACATATAGACTATGTGAATTACAAACTATGCATAGGATATGGCAAGAATCTCTTGCATAATCTTTTCAAAAATATAATCCCAAATTATAAGTGAAATATTTAGAGATTTTTCGAATAAGTGTGTGCCATATATTGTCATCCCTTGCAATTATGACTTATAATTGGAAGAAAGGGAAATCTTATATTTGATATGGCTTGTTTACGTAAACTTATGCTTAATTGCTGGTTGAAACCTTGTGGTGTCCCAAGCTAGCAATGACAACTGTATCATTTAAAACTATGTGTACCTCAAGGAGCTATTTCTAGAGTTGTTCAAGTCTGCATCCATTCTTTACCTATGAACTTGTTGTAGACCCAAGATTTTCTGTAGAGAAATCTGATAGTTTATAGACCACCGTTATTCATGATGAAGCTCACAATATTGTTAGGAATTAGGTCATATAATATTTTCATACAGTTGAAGCCAGATCTATAGACCCTGAGCATATTGGAACTTGATCTAAATGTGGAGATGCAATGGTTGTGGAAATAGGTGCAACTTATGATTGAAACAAGTATTAAAAGTTCAAATTTTGGTTCAATGGTTTCTAAGCCCATATCGAGGAGAATGCATGTGGGATAATTCAAGTTGAAAGCTATTCTTTGTTATAATGAATGTGGGATATATCGAGAGCACAGAATTCTTAAGTTAGCAGGTTTATCCAGCCGAAACCGACTGAGGATCGTCAATAAATACTAAGTAAACATGTGCTTAGAGAGACACACTGTATACGCCATTGATCCAGTGCCAAAAATATGGTTATGGGCCGAACAAGACTATTGCTACAGTGTTTGAAGTGATCCCATTGCTACAGTGCTATTTCGGCATTAATGACTAAGGTTTTGATTAATGGTTAAGTTGCTTCAAGTTTATACTTGATATTTGCAAGGGATTAGAGACCATATTGTGGCTCCCTTGTGTGTGTGAATTTGCTTGTCAAATCCATACTTGCTATCAAGTTGTGCTTGAAGATTAAGTCTACTTCCATTGCATTTGAGTTGAATTTAATAGATTTGCATTCTTTGAACATATTATAAGGTTGTGATTCTTGTGAGAAGATAAACATCTAGTAGACAACATTTTTAACATTGGTATCAGAGCCAGGTTGGCTAAAGTCATAATGTCTACTAGATTTGCAGCAAATTTGTTGAATCAAATTGAAGTGTTTAAGGGGGATATTGGATTCCAAGTTTGGAAGGAATCTATTAAGTCTGTTCTGGAATTTGAGTATTTGTGGCATCTTATAGATGGTAGTCAAGCTAGAGTCACTGGTTCAGCCAGCTCTGGCAGTACAAGTCCAGGTGCCAGTTCAAGCAATCCAGGTGGAGGGAGTGGAACTCCAGAAGGTTCAGGAGTATCTTCTGCTCCTACTGTTGCTGTAGCAGATGACACCAAAGTTATGGAAGCACAGCAGATTATTCTGAGCAAAGTAGGAACTGCTCTTAAGCTGAGGCTAAGGGGTTTGAAGCCACATGAAATGTGGCAGTATCTTATAAGTCAGTATGAGGTAAAAAGCTTATCTCAAATTGATTTGTTAGAAAAACAACTAAGGAAGCTAAAGTTGTTTGAAAAAGATGATCTAACAGATTTTTTGGAGAAGTTTGATTCAATTGTGGCAGATCTTGAAGGAGCTGGAAATGTTCTAAGTGAACAATATCAAATATTGGCACTATCTAGGGCTGTTTCTCACAATTCTCAGCTTGCAACATTAGTGAGAAATATAGCCACTTCAAAAGAACATGCCCTAAGGATGATTCGAACTGAGTTTGAGCAGACAAAATGTATGCAAGAGGATAACCAATCTCCAGAGGTATTGTTTGCAAGAAAGCAGAAAAAAGGAGGCAGTTCTAACTTTGCAAAAGAGAGATTAGGGCCTTGCTACACTTGTAATCAGTATGGGCATTTGAAAAATGAGTGTCCAAGTGGAGGTAAGCAATTTAAGTGTTTTAATTGTGATGGGAAAGGCCATATATCTGCAAACTGCCCAAGTCCAAAGGGGATTGGAGGAAGAGGCAGAGATCGAGGAAGAGCACAAATGGATTCAAGAAGGGGAAGGGGACGTTTGAAAGAAAGTACAAGTCTGAATATTATGGAAGAAACATTTGAAGAAAACCCTGATGACATTGAGGTAAAGGATGTGTTAGATGTTTCTGAATATTTTGCCAAAAATAATAACAAGTTTCTCATTATAGATTCAGGAGCAGAAAAATCAGTAGTGCATGATATCAAGATTTTAAAGGAATGTAAAAGAGAGAATGGCCATGTTCAGCTAGGAGATGGTGGGGTGCAGAAAATCCGAGATTCTGGAATCTTAGAGTTATTTGATTTGAATGGAAAAAGTGTGATGCTTAAAGAAGTTTTGTGTGTGCCAACTCTTGTAAGAAACTTAATTTCTGTGTGCCAACTTGTGGACCTTGGATATAAGGTTGTTTTTGAAAAGCTTGAATGCAAAATATTTCTTAATAATATTTTGAAATTCATTGGAAGAGGAGTAGGAAATTTGTTTGGCTTTGACAAAGATCACACATTGTCTGTCAATATTGTTGAATGTACATCAAAGACAACTTGGCACAATAGATTGTGTCATACTCATTCATCAAATATTGATCTGCTCATTAAAAACAAGCTTATAACAGCAAAAATGGATGGAGAAAAGAAGATGTGTGCAGGCTGTCAGCTTGGCAAGCAATCAAGGCTTGCATTTAAAACAAAATCCAAGAGAGCTAAAAGGGTGTTGGATTTAATCCACACAGATTTGTGTGGACCTATTAATATCACAGAAATAGAAGGGCATAGATATTTTATGACATTCATAGATGATTTCAGCAGAAGAACAAGATGTTTTCTGTTAAAGACAAAAGATCAAGCTTTTGAAGCTCTAAAACTATTTGTGGCTGAAGTTGAACTAGAGACAGAAAGGAAAGTTAAATGCATAAGTTCAGACAGAGGGGGGGAATACTTGTCAAAAGAATTTAAGTGGTTTTATGCTAACCGTGGTATTAAAAGGCAGTTGACTTGCAGGTTCTCCCCTCAGCAAAATGGAGTAGCTGAAAGGAAGAACAGGACCTTGCTAAATGTTGTTCGATCCATGCTAAAATACTCAGGTCTACCAAATTTTCTGCGGAGTGAAGCTTTGAAGACAGCAGTGCATGTTCAAAATTTATTGTCATCTGTAAGTACAAACGGTACAATTCCTGAGATGTTGTGGTCAGGAAAAACTCCTGACTATGAACATTTGAGGTCATTTGGTTGCTTAAGTTTTGTTCATATTCCTGAAGAGCTTAGGAAAAAACTTGATGACCGAGCATATATTGCATATATGGTAGGTTATGATGTGCATTCAAAAGCCTACAGATTGTATGATCCCACTCACAGGAAAATCTTGGTCAGTAGAGATGTAGTGTTCAATGAAAACAAGTTTTATAAAGCTATTCCTAATGTTAATGATGATAATATCTTAGAGGCAGATAAATCTAACTCTGATGTGAAAGAAATAGTTGAGCATACTGCTCAGACTGAATCCAAAGTGCAGGATACAAGTGACACTATTGGCAGTGACAGTGAGGATGGAGATGAAGATAAGGTTGAGGCACCTGCAGTTGAGCCTATATTACCTGAACCTGTGGCAGCAGAACCTATAATGACTGAACCTGTTGCAAAGCCAAAGAGAAAAGCCAGAAGAACTGAGGCTCAGATCTTGGCTGATGAAAGCAAACACAAATTAGAACTGCATGGCAGAACTGAAGCTGGTAGAAGTAAGAGGCATCATGGAGACACAGGTGAAATTCATTCTGTGTTTGATATTCTAGTTTTGGAAACTGATAAGCTGCCAAATAATTTTGAAGAAGTGTTAAAAGGTAAAGATTCAGCCACCTGGAACAAAGCTATGGAGGATGAGATTATCTTTCAAAAGAACAGAAACTTATACTGTGGTTGATAAACCACCAGGTAAAAATATTATTGGCAGCAAATGGATCTTTAGGATCAAGCCAGGAATTGATGGGCAAACAAAGAAATTCAAGGCAAGACTTGTAGCACAAGGATTCGCTCAGAAAAGAGGATTAGATTTTGATGAGACATTCTCTCCTTTAGTCAAAATAAATAGCTTGAGAATGTTACTAGCAATTGCCAACTCATGTGACATGGAGGTTCACCATATGGATGTAAGTACAGCATTTCTTAATGCAAAACTAGAAGAAGAGATCTATTTGAAACCTGCTCCAGGATTTGAGGAAGAAGAAGGGAAAGTTTGGAAATTAAATAGGGCAGTTTATGGTTTGAGACAGGCACCAAGAGAATGGTACAAATGTATGGATAATTATCTTTTAGAGCAAGGGTTTGAAAAATTAAAACATGATGGAAATTTGTAAAGGTACAATGATGGGAAGAAATGGTGTATTATAGCTCTGTATGTTGATGATAACATCATGGTTGCAAATGACAAAAGCATTCTGGCTCATTGTAAACAATTGCTCAACAGGCGGTTTCAAATGACAGATTTAGGTGAACTTAAGAGATTCCTTGGCATTGATGTCTATAGAGACAGAAAGAATAAAATGCTGAAGTTGAGCATATGTTAAAAAAGTTTAATATGAGTGAGTGCAACATAGCACAGACATCTTTAGTTCCAGGACACAAGATCTCAGCTCATATGTGTCCAAAAACAGAAAAGGAGTTAAAGCAAATGGAAAATATACCCTACAGATCACTAATTGGATGTCCGTCTTATCTAGCAAATTGCACAAGGCCAGATATAGACTTTGGTGTGAATATTTTAAGCAGGTACAACAATAATCCTGGTCTAGAACATTGGACAGCTGCTAAAAGGATTCTGAGATATCTTAAGGGAACTCTGAATGTTGGCATTATGTATAACTCAGATGAACTGCAACTAAAAGCTTATTGTGACTCTGACTGGGCAGGAGATCTAGATCAAAGAAAGTCAACTTCAGGGTATGTTGTTTTACTGGGAGGTGCTCCTATAGCTTGGAAATACAAAAAGCAAGGAAGTATAGCTCTCTCTAGTGCAGAAGCAGAATACAATGCTGCAGCTCTATTAACTAAAGAAGTGGTATGGGAAAGAAGATTGTTGACTGAACTTGGTGTAGAACAAACTGAACCTACATTTATTTTTTGTGATAGCACGAGCTGCATAGCCATGTCAAAAAATCATGTGTTGCATGAAAGAAGTAAGCATATAGAGATGGAAATACATTTTGTTCGAGATATGGTTGAAAAAAATATGGTACAATTTGCTTATGTGAGTACAGTTGATCAAAAAGCAGATCTGCTGACTAAAGCCTTGTCACTTGGAAGGTTTCAGACTTTAAGAGATTCAGTTCAATACAATGGTAAGAAAGATTATATGAAGGGGGAATGTTAGGAATTAGGTCATATAATACTTTCATACAGTTGAAGCCAGATCTATAGACCCTGAGCATATTGGAACTTGATCTAAATGTGGAGATGCAATGGTTGTGGAAATAGATGCAACTTATGATTAAAACAAGTATTAAAAGTTCAAATTTTGGTTCAATGGTTTCTAAGCCCATATCGAGGAGAATGCATGTGGGATAATTCAAGTCGAAAGCTATTCTTTGTTATAATGAATGTGGGATATATCGAGAGCATAGAATTCTTAAGTTAGCAGGTTTATCCGGCCGAAACCGACTGAGGATCATCAATAAATACTAAGTAAACATGTGCTTAGAGAGACACACTGTATACGCCATTGATCCAGTGCCGGAAATATGGTTATGGGCCGAACAAGACTATTGCTACAGTGTTTGAAGTGATCCCATTGCTACAGTGCTATTTCGGCATTAATGACTAAGGTTTTGATTAATGGTTAAGTTGCTTCAAGTTTATACTTGATATTTGCAAGGGATTAGAGACAATATTGTGGCTCCCTTGTGTGTGTGAATTTGCTTGTCAAATCCATACTTGCTATCAAGTTGTGCTTGAAGATTAAGTCTACTTCCATTGCATTTGAGTTGAATTTAATAGATTTGCATTCTTTGAAGATATTATAAGGTTGTGATTCTTGTGAGAAGATAAACATCTAGTAGACAACATTTTTAACAAATATATTTTGGGGTGTAATTCAAGCACTCTTAGCAAGCCTGTCACTTCCAAATAAATAGGTACCAACTTGATCATTATAAAATTATCTTTTGGCATGCTTGAAATTTTGTGGAAACTCTAAATAACAATGGCAATGTAATGCCAAAGAAGAGAAAACATTCAACAAATTTCCAAGGCCAACAAAACGTAGCATGGGATGGAACTTGAAATGCAAGTGAATATTAATGCAAAAATCTATCATGTCTGTTTCTAATGCTTCCAATAGTTTTTCTGTTTCTAATGCTTCCAATAGTTTTTCTGCCTTAAACTCTGGGATTCAAAAAATCACACCAGAATGGATGCGAAGCTGCCACCAACTCTTGTGAAAAAGTGTTCCAAGTAGTGATTTGTTGCGTAGACGATAACTGAGGACATAAGATTACACTTTGTATGGATTGCTCAAAACTGCCAGTACATTTATAAATCAATTGTAAATTGCCAGTGCCACGATCAATTGTAAATATGTAGCAACTTTCTAGATCACAGTGGAATTGGCCAGCTCTGCTGCATGTTCCATAGGTATTTATTAATATGAACTAACCATTACAATTGATGAAAAGTTACATACGAAAATGGGCTTCTCGGGGAGTCGAGGTCGCTAGAATATTGAGCTTGAGTTGGCTGTGTAAGAATTTTCTTCGTCAGCCGCAAAGTTAATTGTGTTTCTATTACCTTCTATAGATCTTCAAGGCAAAAAGAGTACACCTGCAGAATGGACATGAATGTCAAAATTTAACAAAGTCAAAGGCATGATATTACAAACAATGAAACAATAGCATAAGCAAGGCACGTCTAATTAATCAACTATTAACATTGCTTCAAATATAAGTTGTATACAAGTTGTAGCCACATGTTCTAACGGCACTGCTAATAAATATAAATTGGGCTGTACGCAAAGGCAGTAATGAGACGTGCCAGTCTTGCTTGTTCAACAGTTAGGCAAATGCACTTTTATATCAGAGGCACTGCTTAGGGATGTAGAATCTGCCTTGCAAACTACTTGTACATATTCTTGTCCACTATGGATATATCCAGACTCTTTCATGCCTACTAATTACACAAAAAAAAGCCAACTCTGGCTTCCAACTATACTTTATCCAGGGCCTTAACATACTGGTGCAAATTGATTTTTCATTAAGCGCTCAAACAAAAAATAACAAAGGGTAGTAGTAGCATTGTAGCTTACATTACCTACACTTGCAAGCAACTTCTCCACACAATGAGACCTTCTAAACCATGCATGCATAGATGGCTGCTACTTTGATTGAAGCCCCTTATTAAAATTATATGCTCAGGTAGTATAAGCCCCTTGTTGAAATTCCATCCTATTGGCATATATAGAATTCTGGCATATGAAACCATGTTGAAGGTCCATGTAGCAAACATTGAGACAGTGAACTGTTGTTGCAATTACCATTTCCAAACCTGATTGTTCAAAACCCTACAACACCTAGCAGACCATAGAAACAATATAAAAAGTGACAGAAGATAATAAGACTAAGCATTTTCAATATAATAAAGCCTATGGGTTTTATGTGGGATATTCCTCAGAATATTTTCATCAACCGTGGATAAACATAAAAATTTGAAGCAGCATATATCCGGGTATGGTTATGCCAACTTTCAAGACTATGATGCAGCTCTCGACATCATCCTCCATGGATTCTTCTAGCTTCCTCAAACATGAGAAATGAAGTTCAGTAGATACATCGCTGAACAATATAAGAATATCAGTTCAGCAATGCAATAGAGAAAATATCTATTTCAGTTTCGAAAGGCAAAATTTTGTTAAAGCGGGGTTGCAACCACCACCAGGTAAGACTTCTTAGATAAAGAAGATGCCATATTAAGGCATAGAAATGTCTAGAAGAATCAGGAATTGATTAGAAGCAATAATGCAAAAGGATGGAGAAGCAAATAGGGAAAGAAATAAAAATGAAATAGAAAAGCTAAGTATGAAGGAGAAAGCAGAGGCTCTGCCATATCTCACATAGCCGACGGATTACACAGTTTAGGCAATAAGAATAATACATTGAATCAGAATGTTGTTCAATCTCCTCAGATGTTATCTCAAACTGCTGGATGGGTTTATATCCCAAGGGCACCCAACCACTTTTTCCTGCATTGAATAAGAGTTGGAGTACGCCTGATCATTTGGTACCAGATCTGGGGGTATCTAAGAGAATAGAGATAAAAATTCTTTGAGACCAAGAACCCAATGACATTGATTTCGTCAGGGAGGGTCCTGACCATGACAGAAAGTATTGCACAACAGCTTTTTAAGTGTATACTTCATTAGAGCCTATATCACAGATTTGGATAAATTAATGAATCTAACACAACAATTAGAGTTTACCTTCTATGATGAACAACACTCCTTAGAAATTGAAAGAGAAAATATCTTTGAAGATAAACACACCTTCAGATATGTTCTCTTAGCAAATAGATGGAATCGATGCCATTATACAAAACTTAGCTAGCTAAATAGTTAAATTGCACCTAATAACGTACTTATTGTGCCACCAAACTAAGCATTCACCCATCCTCTAAAAGAGTTCAAAAGATGCAGAAAGCTATATAGCAAACTATTCATAAACTTTTATTCTTATAATGCATGTGAATACTTCATACTTATGCTTGTGTAACGATTTTCAGTGATCTACTCATCGGATGAATAATACTTAGTTATGGTAGAGAGATTACCTTAGATGCAAAGACTTGTGCTCGCATCCTATTCCACCATGGGTCACATCAGAAAACAATGGATAGTGTAAGATCTTCAGTTGCTTTGTACAATCAGATGGCAACCGAAAGAAGCTCACCTATGCATTGCACAATTTCTCCCCCTTGTCAGAACTAATCCATCGTATACATGATTAGGGCAATAAATCTAATCTTACCACATAACCGCTCTTAGAAGTATTAGATTTTCATTGACCCTTGCATCCAAGGTTTGCATTGTTCCTGTATTAATAAACAAAACCTTAAATCTCTTAAATCTCTTAAATCTCTTGTAATCACTCTGTATTGAATAGTTCATTTGAGCTACAGTAAAATGCTCCAACTCTCATCCAATCTAGCCATAAAAGAGTTATATATGAAGAAGAAAGAAATTTAGGCATATGCAAAGTTCGTTTAGCTTCTTACCAATGTGCTTGTCTAAATCCAGCTGCATGTAATTGGAGTCTTTTAAATAAAAAGATGAGTAGCATATGCTTGAGGTTTACCAAACACGGCTGGAAGTCGTGGCCAGTTGCCCAGCAAAATCCTGCCCAGTTGTCGAGAAGAGATCCAGAAGCCTTGGTTCTGGCAGAAGCTAGTCTGGTAAAAGGACCTGAGGCTTGTTAGTTTGCAGTTGATGCCATCACGGTTTTGCCATGTCTGATACAAACCAAGGTAACCGACCCAGTTTTGAAAAATCGTCCCAGCTCAAGCTTGGACGCCAAAAAATGGTGAGAGATCTTGAGCGCCATGAATCGTGAGCAGAGCAGGGGATAATTCGTATTACCATTCCCGAATATCGTAGCATGGCCATCAATGCTGACAGCCCCCGTCCTGCAAAAGGACCGCAAGAGAAAAGGGGACGCCACATGCTGCGGCGTAACATGCGGCGTTCCCTTGCACGGTTCCCAACCTTATCCCAAAATAAAAAAAAAATAATCTCATATATGCCATAACTTGTCTTCAGCTTAGAATTTTAACAAGAGATTTAAGCGTCAGTAGCTGAGAATGTCATGCACCGCTGAGTTTTGAGCGGCGTAGGATAGTCTTACCCTAGATTGGGGGATCCCGGAGGTGTGATCCCGAGGATGGGATCCCCGGACGGTGATCCGGGAGAGGCCGGAATCCCCTTATCGCTAAGAATCGCGCAAGATTTTTTTTGGTATGAAAGAAAAAATGGGGGATTTAGGTGGGATTTTCTCCTTGATCCGCAACCAAATCGAATGGGGTCGGTTCGAGGATGGTCGGAATGGGGCGGATCGAGAGGGGCGTGTAGGAGCAAAGGAGGAATGAAGCGCCCAGAATGTCGAGAAGCTTCAATCCGCCGAAAATACGACTTTAAACCGCAAGTGAGAACTCCATTAATCGGCAAGAATTGATCGTGGTGATCGGGAGGATGGGATCTTTTCTGATGGTGATCCCGGAGAATGGGATCACCACCTCCGGGATCCCCCAATCCAGGGTAAGACTATCCCACGCCGTTTTGAGCACTGGGATAGTTTTGCAGAGCAAAGCATGCAGCAAAAAAGTCGGCTAGGGAAATGTTGTTTTGAGATGGAATGGCATCCGTTGAGATGGTAATCATAACATTTCTTTCTTTCTTTCTTTCCAAGAATAATTATTCCACAGCATCAATACTTCTCTGTAGCTTCCGCATCTCAGATGATCATAATCTACCTTGCAAAGCAGGTTACAATTCATGTGGTGGTTTCTTGGATTGTAAGTTGTCTTTGTGCAATTCAAAGCATTCCGACACGTTGTGAATTGTGTTTGTTTAAAGCATTTTGGCACATTACATCAAGAACTTACATTTATAGAGAACTTATAATGGAAACAACGACATAAATCCTAACATGTGGCCAGGATCAAAATGGAGATGCCTTAAGATTGGTTGGGATGAGGATACAGGCCATGATCGGCAGAAAAGAGTATGCGCTTGGGAAATTGAATCATTTATAGAATCAAACATATCCAACATTTGTCTGGATCCAGAATGAAGAGAATGAGATAAGTCATGGGCATTTCTAGTTGAATTCATTCTTTTATATAAAATGAGAATGTTCCATTGCAATCATGCTGGGACCTTGCAAAGCTTGCTCCAATTGTTTGCCATAAACCATTTAACATTCGCTTTGGTTTTGCATCACAGATTTAACATGACACAATAACATGGATTGAGGCAAGTAGAATGTACTTTTATATCTTCTTTAAGTGGCAATGCAACACTTCGAAAGTCCATTGTTCCTGATTCTTCAGACAACATTTTAAATAGTTGGGCAAGAGTTCTTAGAAGAAGAGCTTTGGTAAGGTTATACTTTGGTAAGTTTATTTTTAGTCATGCTACATCTACATTCTAAGTGGCTATGTTGATCACAAATATCCTACTACAAGTCAGCATTTCTGCTTAACAGATTCCGTTATACCTAATCCAACTTGCTTCTCCATAGGTTTCTAAACACAGCATCAATGTAGTTGACATAAGCTAAATCAAGCTACACTGTGCTTGGATTTAAAGAGAATCCACATGTGTGTAAGCAATTCAGACTTATTTTATGCAATGTTTGCACTCTTTTTCTATCCCAATTGTTTATTTACGTGCACTATATCTAAAGCCGCATTATCTTCTTAAAGCCATCTTAGTTCATGTCAAGAGTAAGATCTGCCATAACTCGCTATCTTAATGATTGATGTCAACAGGTTCATGTACTGCCTTGCAACTGCAGGGTACTCAGATGTATGGTTCCTGCAGAGGATATGATCACTGAGTCATAACCTCAATTCTTCAACTACAACGTCACAATTGTAGGATGTGGTCTCTACTAACACTGAACTATCATCGGAACATGATGGATCATTGCTCCCTTTGTAAATAGGCATCTCACAAGCAAAAGAATTGGTCAGCTATATTGTTACTGCTATCAGTTTGGCAAGGGAAAAATATGTTCCAACATTTTTACTCTTATAAGTGTAGCTAGGCTTGCATTCAGATCTTCGAGATGATCCTGTTATATCCATCATATATTTCTAAAATGTATTGTAAACTTGAAACACTTAGGTGGCTGCAACAACCCAATGTCCATGATGCTGCACCCTTCATGAAGTCTGATGTACAGACATCTTTGTGTTTTCACTCATATAAACTAATTGGTAAGTATAAAAATATGGCCTACTTTTCCATCTTCAAATTGCTCAACATGACATCAATATGATGAGCACCTACATAGATTTAAAGTTACTTATGAACATCCCTATTGAATTTCACCCCTTCAATATCCAACGCTTTTACAAGGTTTGTGTCTATATATAAAGATACATCTCTAGACAAATCATATCATATAACGAAAATCATCTAATCCAATAAGAAGTTCCTAAACACTACCACTCAAACTTCCAACATTGCACCTTTATCTATTACATCACAAGTATGTACTCCACTAACTTGACAATCCTAGCATCGATATTCTCTGTATTTCTAATAACATCAACTACTCTATCTTCCCTTCTAAATACAAACACAATAGTGCTCATGCCTGGTGTTGAAGGTGTACCTGGCAAACCTTCAACTCAGTGGTTGAGAACCTCCAGGTTGCTTAAGGCAACCAATCTATGGCCAGATCCCACAATTGTATCTCTTGTTGAGAAAGAGGCACTGCTACAGCATGAGTTGAACCAGCAAGATTTGATCTTCAGGATTTGCAAACAAGATCTTCACCAACTTCAAATTTTCATTCAAAGGAGCCTTCAAGAATTACAATGAGAGAATTTCCCAGCAATTTGACATGGAGAAATTCACAGAAAGAAAGAAATAAAGATAATACATGTCTTCAAACAATAATAAAGAACTTTATTGCATCAGAACTTCAAGAAATTCTGATACAAGGAGGCAATGCAGGGCAAACACAACACAAGTATGCTAGATCAGATTGCTCAAAGCGCTGGGGTGCTCGAAAAAACTTTGAAACTTCAATGACCTCTTAAATCCGGCAATTTCCGGTCAGTTCTTGATAATACAGTTCGGTTTTTACCTCCTCTGCCCGTAAATGAGTTCTTGATCTGCAAGTCAATCAGTTGTGGTGTAATACTAATGATTTCTTCTTCAAAGTGGAGTCCCCTTTTCGAATGATCCCCTTCATCGTGGCCTTGCCATTGTCTGACACTAGTAAATGAGTTTTTAACAACTTTTGGCGAGATTCTTGGCATTAAAGGGCTAAATCCAGTCGGTTTAATCATGATTTGGCCAGTTAGTGGGGCTAATTCTTCGGATCTCGCCATAATTTTAGGGTTCTTCATGGCAACGGATATATCCCACAGGCATTTGGTGAAAAATAGGCTTGAATCCAGGTGGCTAAATGCGGTTGGTCGGGGCATGACATGGTTTTTGGAGGGTATTTTGAGCCAAGTATTAGTGCAACTAGGGTATGGCACACATCCCAAGAAACCCCAAAACTAGGGCTAGATGTGGTCAAAATAGGAATCTTTGACCATCATTTTGCATGATTTTTTATTGGCTTTCAGATAGAAAAAACAAATTTTGAAAATAAGCAACTTCAATTTTGGGCCTTTTTTCATGGTGTATAAGGGGATGTGGCACATGTGAGATGACTAGGCAAATGCTGATGATGTGACATGGTGAGGTGGAAGGCAAGGTGTCAAAGAAATTTTCCCTAGGTAAAATCTTGATGAAGTGTGACAAGGTGTGAGTGACACGTGTTGGGTGAGTTGGTGATGATGTGGATGATGTGTGCCTTGAAGGTGAGGTGGCACTAGATGTTCTTCGACTTAGTCAACTTTGGACCTTTAGGATTTGATCCTTAACCCATACTTTGGTGTTGAATTGATCATGCAATGGACTAGTGGAGCTTCTCTTCTCTTTCTTTTTCTTTTCCTAGAGAGAGAGTGTGCTTCTAATGACTTATCAAGTGCATGGTGATGGATCATGATGTGTGTGTGTGATGTATAAGGTGCATATGTGTGGAATGTGTGGTGTGTGAGATTTTGCCCTAGGGAAAAAACTTTGAGCCATGGAAATGATATGAATGGAATGAGGAATGGGTGTGAGAGATGAATGTAGAGGTGAGTAATGCCTTCTTTAGCCAATAACTCTAAGGTAGTGTCAAAATCTCAAAAGTTGGCAAGATAACATACTTCTTTTGGGGTCTTCCAATCTTTTACTAGGGGTCTTCTCTTTGTGACTTGCTTTCCAACCCTTGACTCAAGTCTTGCTCACTTTTGCCAACTTGAATGCTCCTTTGAATGTTCTCCATTGGTCTTCAACTTGGTGTGAGGATTTGTCTTCATACCTAAACAATGAGCTCCAAATAGAAATGCCTTGCAAGTGTGTCTCGAACTTTTTGTGTTTTCTTGTGAAGTTGCTCTTACATGCTGCCACAAAGTGGCAGCATCATGCTAAACAAACAGAGGGAGTGTGGAATGGATATGGTGTTCTTCACATGAGCTTGCCAATGTGGTGGAATGGTTGGCAGCAATTCAGGGAGAGGGCTTGTGTGCATGGGGAAACAAGGATGGTGGAAGTAAGCTGCTTGAGTGTTCAAATGAATATGAATGAGTCAAGTGATGAACCTGCATGACAGAGTGATAAATCTGTTAGCACTTTGACTGCCATGTGGAGGTATGGTGGCAGTTTTTGACCTGGTTTTGAATGAGGTGGAGATGGGGTAAGGGTTTGTAATGGATTTTGGCCAACTTTGAGCAGATTATGTGCTTGTGAGTGTTCTGAAGGGTGGACCTGCATGGTAATGTGTATGACCTGCCATTGGTTTAAGCATGTTTGGAGCTCCTTTTGCTGCTTTTGCTGAGAAGTAAACATGATTAGGAAGTAAGGAAAGTACTGTTTGCATAACAAAGTAAATCTAGGCCTAGTTAAATCTATTCTAACCTACAATTACCTAGTTTCTGCAAGCAGGACTATTCAAATAGGCTCAAGGCAACATGCTGTTGCCAGTACCTCTTTAAGTGAAGGATATTGAAAGGATTTGGCAGTTCCTGGCCATCTGTGAGATCCTTGAGCCAATAAGACTCCTTGCCAGCCTCACCAATGATTTCATAGGGTCCTTCCCACAAATTTTCAAATTTCCCTGCAACTTTCTCTCTGGCCTTGTTCTCTATCCTCATGGTACCTTGTAACCTGTGAGCAGCTTTGAATGCTGCCACATCCTTAGCCTTTTTCAGCAAGATTGCATTTTCAGCATCATACCTGTGCTCCTCGAGTTGCATCAACCTGCTAAACCTGTCTTGCAAGGCATCTTCCATCTTGAGGTTAATAATATGTGCCATTCTTAAGGAAGGCAGTTCTAATTCTAAATAAACCTCAATACCATAAACCAAACTAAATGGAGTATGCTTAGTGGCATGCTTTATAGTAGTTCTGTAGGCCCATAATGCATCAGTTAATTTCAAATGCCAGTCTTTCTTGGACATGCTTACTGTTTTTTGCAGAATTGACTTAAGTACCTTGTTTGTTGACTCTGCCGACCATTTCCACGGGATAATATGATGAACTCTTTGTGTGCTTGATCTTGAGGGTGGAGTTTGCTCAATCACTTCATTGACAAATTGTGAACCTCTATCTGATATTAGCTTCAAGGGGATGCCAAATCTGGCACAGATATTTTCATGAAGGAATCTGGCTGTTGTTATGGCATTTGCTTGTCTCAATGGCACTGCTTCTGCCCATTTTGTGAAATAATCTGTAGCTACCAGTATAAACTCATGCTGAGCAGAAGAAGGGGGATCTATAGGCCCTATAAAATCCAATCCCCAGACTTGAAAGGGTCCTGGAGATATTATGGATGTCAGTGGAGCAGGCTGGAGGGTTCTCTTTCCAAATATTTGGCATTTGTGGCAACTTCTAATGTTTTCAAAGCAGTCCTTGAAGATTGAAGGCCAATAGTAACCTGACCTAAGTATCTTTTTGGCAGTTGTATCTGCAGCAAAGTGACCTCCACATACACCCTCATGACAAGCTTTTAAGACCAATTCTGCCTCAAACTTGTCCACACACCTTAGCAAGACACCTTCTTCGTTTACTCTGCATAAAACATCACCAATTAGCCTGAATTTTTTTACCTTGTCCTTGAATCTCCTGTTTTGGCTAGGGCTCTGATTCTTTGGCAGCTCTCCTCTTTCAAGGTACTTCCTAATTGCTTGTTGCCAGTTCTCCTCCTCAAGTAGATTAATTGTAGACTCCATGTGAGTACCATCTAGATCCTCCAAGTCTTCATGCTTAAACAAAACATCAGTAAGATAAGTGCTAGGATTTTTAGATTTGAGAGTTACCTGAATGTCTATGTCATAGTCTTGCATCTTGCAGGCCCACCTGCATAGCTTAGCTTTTTGTGGCTTCTTTGCAAAGAGCAAGGGCAGTGGATTCTGCTTCATGTACACTTGAGTCTTGCTACTTTGGATCAGATGTCCCTGTTTATCAAACAAATACATCAAAGAAATACATCAAAGCTGCTGCACTCTTCTCAAGCCTAGCATACCTCATTTCAGTATCAGACCATATTTTGCTGGAGAAAGTTACAATGTCATCCCCCTGCATCAAAGCAAGGCCTACAGCCTTTTTGGTTATACTCAAGTAGGCCTGGAAAGGCTCAGACATGTTTGGTGGCTTAAGCAAGGTTGATTTGCAAATGGCCTCAGTGATTGCTTCAAAGGAAGCTTGTCATGCTTCTGTCCACTCTACAGGTATGAATTTGCTTTCCTTTTTCGAGAACTTCTTTCCATTGGTCAGGTTTGTAATGGGATGAACTGTGTGAGAGAAATGTGGCACATACATCCTTAAGAAGCTTGTCATGCCCAGAAAGCTTTTAACTTGTTTGATAGTCTTGGGTGGTGTTAAGTTTCTAAGAGCTTGGATCTTGCTTTCTGCCACCTGAATCCCCTGATTTGAGACCTCATGTCCAAGTAGGTTCCCTTTTGAGCAAAAAAAGACGTATTTCTTGGGGTTTAAACTCACTCCTCCTTTCCTGCACAAAGAACATAGTTGTGAGATAAGTCATGTGATCTCCTAGTTTGGTGTTGACACACAAATCATCCAGATAAACTTTGAATGATTTAGGATCCATGTCCTTGAAAATGGTATCCATTGCCCTCTGAAATGTGGTAGATGCATTCATAAGCCCAAAGGGCATTCTCTTCATGGCAAAAGTCCCCATGGCGTGACAAAAGATGTCTTGGCTTGATCCTCTTCCGTGATGCTTATCTGGTTAAATCCTGAGAAACCATCCAAAAATGAGTATACCTCCTTTCCTGCAACTGCCTGCAATACTTCTTCAAGAAAAGGTAGAGGATAGCAGTCTTTTATTGTTGCCTTGTTCAAGTTCCTGTAATCAATGCATATCCTTATGCTTTTGTTCTTCTTTTCAACTGGTACAATGCAAGACAGCCAATCAGGGTTGATTATTTCCTTTATAACTCCAGCATCTTCATTTTGAAGAGTTCTTCCCTAATAAGATCCAACAAAGAATTGTTAATTCTTCTAAGTTTTTGCACAACTGGTTTTGATTTTTCCTTTATCTTGATTTCAAACTCACAAACATTCTTGTCAATACCTAACAGTACTCTATAATCCCAGGCAAAAACATCACTCCAAGTATTAATCCTCTTCTTTGAACATGTCCCCTACATATAAGACTCTATCTTCATTGTTTTTTCTTACCTTGATCTCCTTTACCTCTTTTTCAGAGCTGGCATTGATTACCAATATTGGATAGAGTTGCTGAAGCTCCTCATCTTCCAGATCTTCCTCCTTGATAGCTCCCTCAGCCAGATGCTCCATTAGTACATCTCTGCATAGGGAATCTGCCTCAGAGTTAAGCTCTCTAGGTATGTGTTGCATTTCCCAGGTTGTGAACTTTGCTAGTGCCTCCAATGCTTGATCTTTGAGTCTCACCATTTCTTCATGCTTTGTCTGATATTTCCCTTCAATCTGCCTGCATATGAGTTGTGAATCTCCAAAGATAACAAGGTTAGTAACACCCAAATGGTTAGCTTCTTGAAGACCTGCAATCAGTGCTTTATATTCTGCCATGTTTGAGGTTAGATCCTGGTAGATTCTTCCTACCTTGGCTATTAATCTGTTGTTCTTGTCTTTTATGATTGCAGCAGATGAAGCAATGCTTAGCCTTTTTTATACACCCCCATCAAACCACATGTAAGCACTCACTTCCTTGAGCTTACCTTTGTGCACTTCCAAAGGCGGATTTTCTTTTACAAGATTTACTTGTAGGTCATAGGGTACATCTACTCTTTTACCCTTAACAAAATACTCCCCAATTTGTCTGGGAATTAGCATCTCCTCTTGAATGAAGTGGTAAGACTCATACTCACCTAGTTTGTTGTAAAGTGTAACTTGATCCTTACGCCATCCGAGAGATGGTGCATTCTCCTTTTTAACCAAACTGGCCTTGCATCCACAGTTGATAGCCATCTTCTTCCTAATAATAGGTCATAAATTTCTGATCTTTCATTGGCTCCCTCAAATGCTACTATAACAAAGTTAGCAGCCACCTTGATTCCTTCAATATCAATTGCTACATCACTTATCATGCCTACAGGATTTATTTTTGAGTTGGGAAAAGATTTTAGGATCATGGGGGCCTTCTTATCCACCTCAATCCACTCCAGCTTCATAATATGATGTGGCATGACATTCAAGGGTGATCCCCCATCTAGTAATACCTTGTTTAGGGTCTGACTTCCAATTTTTCTTTGGCAGGTGAAGGCACCAGGATCATGCTCTTCTTGTCTTAGCATCTGCTCAGCTATATGGTTAGTAAAAACCACTTGCTCTTCTCTGGTGAGGTTTACTTGCTCTTCTTTGGACATATCTACAACCTTTTCTCTATAAGAAGGAGCAATTCTTAGCAAAGTCAATAGATCTACACTTACTTTGGCATTTTTGAGCAAATATTCAAACTCATCACTATCCTTTTTTAGAAATTTTTGGTGAGGAGGAGGAGGTACAACCTGATTATCAGCTTTCTTTAGTTTCTGCACCTCTTGCCCATGAGACTCGAGCTCTGCTTCTTTTGCCTTTGGTATTTAGGGCTCCCCTTGTGTGCACAGCCATGATTTCCTCTTCTTTTTGAAAGCTTTCACCCTCAAAGTGCAATGAATTGCTTTCTTCCTGCAAATATCTTATGGAAGCACTAGGCTCAGGTCTTGGAAAACATCTTTCATCCTGCAAAAACTTGACAGATGCACTTGGCTCAACAGCCTTAGCCTTCTTTTATCTAGCAAAATATTCTTTAACACTACATTTATCTTCATAATGTCCTATAGCTTTGCAAAGAGGGCATTCCTTACCATAATGCCCCTTCTTACCACATTTGAGACATGTTCTATACCAACAATAATCTGAGGAGTGGGTGTTTCTGGTGCAGTGAGCACATGCTGGGTAGACTCTCCTCTCTGGTTGGCTAGCCTTCATTTCCATAAGTTGTTTGGTCACTTCAGCCAAGGCCTCAATGACTTTGTTGAGATCTGCTCTCATATCTGACTCAGAACAGTTTATATCATCAGTCTTAGTTTTTTTCTTCTCCTTTTGAATGGCATAGACAGGCACAGGGGCAGATCCCATGTATTCTTGATCATAATCAGGGAAAAAGGGATCATTTGACGCTTGCAGGTCATCAGGGAGGTAGGCCAACATTTCAGATGCTTCAATGGATCTCGAAGGCTTTGTGTATAGTGTCAAAGCCTTCTTGCCTCTGTAACTTTAGCATTTTTCTGTAAACTCGAGGTCTGCTGCTTAATCCCCTGATAAAAGAAGCAACCAAATGTAAAGTATGGTTAGGTACCTTGTGCACTTGGCACTTGGTGAGATAGCAATTAAACCTTTCAACATATTGGTGAATTGTTTCACCATTTTTGATGTGAAAGTTATGTAGCTCAAAGACTAGATCTTGTGGCTCAAGAAGCTTTCCAAACCTGGCCAAGAATTTTTTGACAATTTCCTCCCAAGTGTTAGCACCATCACTAACTACATATTCTAACCAAGCTCTAACCTCCTCATTTTTAAAGCATTTCTTAAATTCAGCAAACTTACTCCCTTTCTTGTAGCCACACTCTTGATAATACTCTTCAAAAGTTTTCAGAAAGTTATTGGCATTGATGCTTGGATCAAAAGTAGGGACAGGGGTAGGAACATTCAGCTCAAAATATGTGCAGGGCATGCTTGAAACATTTGGCAGTGTGACATGTGGTATTGATGATGATTCAGGGTTTTCTGGTAATTCAGTATGCTCAGCAGCATCAACAATTCTCCTGGGAGACATGAGTTCCAAGATCCAGGTGATGGATCTCGGTAGAACCTCCAAGATGTTGAAGGTGTACCTGGCAAACCTTCAACTCAGTGGTTGAGAACCTCCAGGTTGCTTAAGGCAACCAATCTATGGCCAGATCCCACAATTGTATCTCTTGTTGAGAAAGAGGCACTGCTACAGCATGAGTTGAACCAGCAAGATTTGATCTTCAGAATGCAGGGCAAACAGAGGTCATTCCCAACATAAGTATGCTGGATCAGATTGCTCAAAGCGCTGGGGTGCTCGAAAAAACTTTGAAACTTCAATAATCTCTTAAATCCGGCAATTTTCGGTCAGTTCTTGATAATACAGTTCGGTTTTTACCTCCTCTGCCCGTATTCTTGATCTGCAAGTCAATCAGACGTGGTGTAATACTAATGATTTCTTCTTCAAAGTGGAGTCCCCTTTTCGAATGATCCCCTTCATCGTGGCTTGCCATTGTCTGACACTAGTAAATGAGTTTTTAACAACTTTTGGCGAGATTCTTGGCATTAAAGGGCTAAATCCAACCGGTTTAATCATGATTTGGCCAGTTAGTGGGGCTAATTCTTCGGATCTCGCCATAATTTTAGGGTTCTTCATGGCAACGGATATATCCCACAGGCATTTGGTGAAAAATAGGCTTGAATCCAGGTGGCTAAATGCGGTTGGTCGGGGCATGACATGGTTTTTGGAGGGTATTTTGAGCCAAATATTAGTGCAACTAGGGTATGGCGTGCATCCCAAGAAACCCCAAAACTAGGGCTAGATGTGGTCAAAATAGGAATCTTTGACCATCATTTTGCATGATTTTTTACTGGCTTTCAGATAGAAAAAACAAATTTTGAAAATAAGCAACTTCAATTTTGGGCCTTTTTTCATGGTGTATAAGGGGATGTGGGCACATGTGAGATGACTAGGCAAATCTTTGATGATGTGGCATGGTGAGGTGGAAGGCAAGGTGTCAAAGAAATTTTCCCTAGGTAAAATCTTGATGAAGTGTGACAAGGTGTGAGTGACACGTGTTGGGTGAGTTGGTGATGATGTGGATGATGTGTGCATGACCTTTGAAGGTGAGATGGCACTAGATGTTCTTCGACTTAGTCAACTTTGGACCTTTAGGATTTGATCCTTAACCCATACTTTGGTCTTGAATTGATCATGTAATGGACTAGTGGAGCTTCTCTTCTCTTTCTTTTTCTTTTCCTAGAGAGAGAGTGTGCTTCTAATGACTTATCAAGTGCATGGTGATGGATCATGATGTGTGTGTGTGATGTATAAGGTGCACATGTGTGGAATGTGTGGTGTGTGAGATTTTGCCCTAGGGAAAAAACTTTGAGCCATGGAAATGAGATGAATGGAATGAGGAATGGGTGTGAGGGATGAATGTAGAGGTGAGTTTAGCCAATAACTCTAAGGTAGTGTCAAAATCTCAAAAGTTGGCAAGATAACATACTTCTTTTGGGGTCTTCCAATCTTTGACTAGGGGTCTTCCCTTTGTGACTTGCTTTCCAACCCTTGACTCAAGTCTTGCTCACTTTTGCCAACTTGATTGCTCCTTTGAATGTTCTCCATTGGTCTTCAACTTGGTGTGAGGATTTGTCTTCATACCTAAACAATGAGCTCCAAATAGAAATGCCTTGCAAGTGTGTCTCGATCTTTTTGTGTTTTCTTGTGAAGTTGCTCTTATATGCTGCCACTTACCGGACACCATTACTAGTTAGTTTTGAGTTTGTAATCCCTCTTTGCTTCCAGTATAATGTTGAAAAAGATATCTTTAAAACCTTGGTGCATATTCAGCTTGAACTCATCAAGCCATCTAATGACTTCTTTCTTCACCCTTTTCTCGTATTCACTTACTACAATTGGAAGCTTAAGCGTGCTTTAAACCTATCTCAAGAAAGCAAAAGTGTATTCCGGAATACACTTTTGCTTTCTCTGAAAATCCAAAGTGTGTTCTGGAAAACACGTTTGTTTTCTAGAAAAGCAAAAGTGTATTCCTGAATACACTTCTGTTTTTACATTTTTTGTCTTATGCGTCCTAGTGTTCATTTGTTTACTTGATTATTTTCTTCTTTTTAATTCGGCCAAAAGAACATCATAACATGTCAAACATGTTTGATGGAATAACTAAACGTGGAGACTTGGAACAGATACGCAGTTGCAACGTTTGATGAGCGTATTATTCTGTAGGCGCCAAATTTTGAGGGTGCCAAATTGATGTACTGAAAAAATTTAAAGAAATAATAATTATTTTTTCTTTTCTATTTTGATGTTTTTAATATCTCATTTTCAGAGATTATATATTCATGTCTACATTTTGCCATTTTCAAGGGTGTTTCTTTGCAAAAAATAAACTTGTCACTCAATGAGGAGCCAAAATGAGGGGGGAAAAAAAACTGAACCTTTTCAAATTCTCAAGTTTACCCAAAAAAGATTAATTTTAAGAGCATGGTGTTTTTTTAAAGGGAATCTTTGAAATGAGAGTTCTGCAACACTCCTATTTAATTTGCACTTGTTCTTGGGCACAGTCACAGATTGTATTGCATCTTTTCAGGGTTTGTTCGAGGTAGCTTCTTGTAGCATTTCCTTCAATCTCATCGTTAGCCCACATGCGTTAGTAGACTTCAATCTGCCCTGGCTCGAGCTACACAACCCACAGATTGATTGGCGTACTAGATCTTTTTGGTTTGCTGGTGCTAGCTCTATTTCCAGTTCATCTGCAGTTCATGCCTCTGCACCAACATCTACTCAGTCTGTGTAGTATCGTGGGCTCCTTATTCCGTCCTTGCTATTTCTGCCCGACGTCCTGATTCGGCTCTTGTCTCTGCTCGAGTTCATGTCTCAGATTCTGACCATGGTCTAGATGATGTCCCAGCTCCAGTTCTTGCTCCAGTTCACGCCTAGTTCTGTTCGGTTGCTTCTACTCCTGCTCCTGCTCATGCTACTTTCATAGAGGCTACTTCATGCCCTCATCTCCATATCTCGAAGATTTCTCTTCACAAATTTATCAGACCTTGTGGGTAAGATCTTAGTTCAGCATTTGCAATCCAAGTTCAGCCTTCGACTAGCGCTGCTCCAGTAATCTCTACTCTTGTCCTTCTTGATAAGTACAAGGATTCTGGCAACGTTTTTGATAAGGTCAAAGCCAGTAAGCTTCTGGAGCATCGTCTCTGACTGTCCCATTGATTTTCAGCCAGGGACAACCCCGCCACATGGCCCTATCTATGGCTTGTCACCAACGGAATTGGAGACTTTGCGGACCTATATCGAGGAGAAACTTGCGACTAGATTTATCCAACATTCTCAATCACCCGCAGGAGCTGCTATCTTCTTTGTTTCCAAGAAGGATGGTTCTTTGTGGTTGGTTGTGAATTATCACGGCCTCAACAACATCACTGTGCGTAATTGGTATCCCCTTCCTCTGATTCCAGAGTTATTTGAGCGACTACAAGTTGCACGATACTTTACCAAAATCAATATTCGAGGTGCGTATAATCTTATCCGGATCATGGAAGGTGATGAGTGGAAGACAGTCTTTTGAACTCGATATGGTCATTTCGAGTATATCGTCATGCCTTTCGACTTACTAATGCTCTAGAGTCTTTCAACACATGGCCAACGATGTTTTTGGATCTCTTTGTGATCATCTATCTGGATGATATTCTGATTTATTTTGGTGGAGCATGAAGAACATGTTTGAAAGGTTCTTCAGAAGTTGCGGGAACATGGACTTTATGCCAAGCTGGAGAAGTGTCAATTTGAGCAGGACAATATTGAGTTTCTTGGCTATTGCATCACACCTCAGGGTGTTTCCATAGATCTAGAGAAGGTCGGCATAGTTCTTGTTTGGAAAACACCTTCTTCAGTTAAAGATGTACAATGCTTCTTGGGGTTTGCCAATTTTTATCGCCGCTTCATCAAGAACTATTTGGAGATTATCTTGCCTTTGACACGTCTCACCAGGAAGGATGTCTCTTTTGAGTGGACAATTGAAGCAGAATCAACATTCATCACTTTGAAGCATGCCTTTACAGCAGCACCTGTTCTTGCACACCTGGATCCTTCGCGTCCCTATATTCTTGAAGCTGATGCATCAGATTTTGCTCTTCGCAGCATCTTGTCACAAGAGGAATAATCATGAGCTGCACCTGATCGCCTATCATTCTCGAAAGTTCTAGGCTACTGAGATCAACTATCCTATTTATGCATGCGCACTAGATGGTGTGCCCTCTTTGCGCTGGAGTAACATTATGTCTACCTCCATTTCTGATCATTACCCTCAGGTTGTGTCCAGTCAGGGTGCGGTTGCCTCTCGGCCCTCTAGGACGGTGTTCTGTTTGAACACCCGGCTTCTGGCTGATGCGGATTTCGCGGCCCAGTGCCAAGAGTTGTGGCTTGATACCTTTTCATCTCTAAAGGGTATGTCTGGTATGGTGACTGCGTTAGCCAGGGTGAAGCATTTTGCCAAGGTCTTTGGTGGGCAGCGTGTGCAGCAGGAGCGGCAGAAGTTGCATGGTCTCTATCAGGAGTTGGAGAAGATTCGGGCACAACCTTCTGATGGCATTAGGGAGCATGCAATGTTGCAGCATATTGGTGCTCTGGAAAGTGCAGGAGGCGCGTGTGAAGGCAGCCCTTACCTGGTTGAAGGAGGGGGACACAAGTTCGTCGGTGTTTTTCAGAGCAGCCAGGCAGCGGCGATATGCAGCATCTATGGCGTCCCTTGCTTTGCCTGATGGCCGGACTTTGGAGGATCCCGCTGATTTGCAGCAGTATGTGCATGCTCATTTCTCAGGGTTTTTCGCACAGCACACTCTTCCCTACGAGCAGGAGATGCAGGAGCTTGTTTTGGGGGCTGTTAAGCCATCCAGCGTGAGAGCTTGGAGCAGGAGCTCTCCAGAGAGGATTTAGCGGAGGCATGCATGTGCATGGCCAAGGATAAATGTCCTGGACTGGATGGCATCCCTGTAGAGTTCTTTCAGACTTATTGGGAGTGGGCTGGTGAGTCTGTGTACTAGGTGTATTTTGAGTTGCTGCAGTCTTCTCAAATGGATAGGATCTTGAATACCGCATGCATTTTCCTGATTCTTAAGATTAAGCAGCCTTCTACCATTAATGATTGGAGGCCTATCTCCTTGTTGTCCTCTGTGTACAAGATTATTGCGAAAGCCCTGGCAGAGAAGTTGAAGCCGGTGTTGACTTCTTCCATTAGTAAGGTGCAGTCTGGGTTTGTTCCTGGGAGGAACATTTTGACTAATGTTGCCGTAGCTTATGAGGGCCTTTATTGGGCCAGGAGAACAGGTCAAGGCATTGCCTATCTTAAGCGGTGCGTCAGGGGTGCCCTTTGGCGCCGTTTTTGTTTACGGTTGTGGCGGAGGCCCTGTCCCAATTGTTTTTGGCTGCAGTGGAGGAGGGGGTGGTGGATGGGCTTCGGATGCAGGATGGTAGCCAGCAGATTATTAACCAGTTTGCCGATGACAGTTTCCTCTTCTTGGTGGCAGAAGAGAGGAATATGCGGAATGTGAAGGGTTTGCTGGATACTTTCTCCTTGGCCTCGGGCATTCTTCTGAATTGAAGTAAATGCTCCGCATTATGGGCTCAGCTGACTCCGCCTCCCCCTTGTTTGGCTCTATTCCCTTGGAAGGTGCTTCCAGGTAATGTGTGTATTAAGCTGTTGGGTATTCTCTTTGGAGGGGATGTTTCCCTGGGGAGGGTGTGGGATGAGATTTTGCAGGGGTTGCAGAAACATCTCAATTGGTGGAAGGGTAGCAAGTTGTCATGGCAGGTAGGATCACTATTGTCAAGTCAGTACTTTGTAGCACTCATGTGTATACAACATCTGCGATGTTAGCTCCTGAGGGTAAGATACAGGCTTTGGATAAGATTGTTCGAAATTTTGTGTGGGGCGGGGATGATGAAGGGGCGGTTGTTAAAGTGGCTTGGTGGAAGTGTCTCCGCCCTCGGGAGGATGGGGTATTCTGGATTTGGCGCTGCATAGTAAGGTGTTGGTCTCCAAGTTTGTTTGGAGCACTCTGCAGAATGGAGCATCTTCTCTCGGTCTTGTATTTGTTGTTGCGATCTCTTTGCCATTATGTGGCATTTGAAGCCGTCGTGCATGTGGAGTTGCCACTGGGCCTTTGTTGTATGGTCTCGGCCTTTCCCACATGCATCCCCTTTTCTCCACGGGGGTGTTGCGGGCTTGAGATCATGTGCGTGTGCTCTTCCGGCTAGATTATGCCTCGGTTTATCACCACTCTTCTCCTTTCTTGTGGGTTCCTCTACCCCCCACACTTGCCCTTGGGCGCGCCATTGTGCATGCTCGGGGCCGAGGCCCGTTGGAGGCGAGGATTGCTATGCTCACCTTGGAGGATTGGTATTGGGGTGGTCGGCTAGCCGTGGGAGTTCTTTTCGAGCTCGCTTTCGCTTTGAGGGCGTGTAGGGCTATCACGGGGGAACAAGTGGTGGGGAGTATTCCGCTACACATACCTATCCCTCAGGATGATATGGTGGTGCGGGTTTGGAAGGTTCGGGATGTTGTGTCTTATTGTTTTGTGCGGTCTTGTTACAGTTTGGCTAATCATGACACTCACCCCTTCCGGCAAGTGGTCTCTGCAACTTACGGGTTCTCGATGGCTTCGGTTTGGATGTGGACATCGAGCTCACTTCCCCACCGGGAAGGTTAGGGTGTATCGTGGTGGTGGTGCAGTCGGTTTAGGTGGGTGTGAGCCCTCTGCCCTTGTTGTATCTGGGGAGTTTGTCGGTTTTATGCCCTCACTTGCAGCCTGCCTGGGATTGGGTCGGGGCTACTGTTTGGTGAGATTGACTAGCCGGTGTTCTGGCGCTTCATGTGTATCTGGTGCTTGTCCCCTCGGCGGTGACAAACCTTGCATCTGTGCATGGCTTGATTGGTGTGGCTGATTTGGAGGCGGCGGTTGTGGATCTTCGGGGGATTGACTGCGACCTCTCGATTCCTCGACTCAGGTACAAGCTATTTCAAAGCTTTCTGGTGTTCCCGGGATTAGTAGAGCGGAAGTTTACCATTTGATGGGAATTCTTGGGTGTTGTAGATGGTGATGGTCGGTTTGTATAGCAGTAGAGTTGAGTTTTTCTGTGAGTTTGTTGTGGAGTGTCGAGGTATCGCTGTCTCTTTGGGGCAGTTCTCCTTCCTCGTCACTTGCTTTGTAACATTACCATTCTTTTAATATATTGATGACACGGTTCTTCAAAAAAAAAAAAAAAAACTATCCTATTTATGATAAGGAACTTTTGGCGATAGTTGACACTTTTCAGGAGTGGCGATGATTTTGATGGTGTATATGGACCATCACAACCTAGAATATTTTCAGTCTGCTCGAGTTCTTAATCGTCGTCAGACTAGACGGCACACACAGGTGCTATCCCATTTTGATTTCGTCATCAAATTTGAGCCTGGCACATTTCAAGGGAAACCAGATGCTCTTTCTCGCAAATCCTATTTCGAACCTAAGGCGGAGGAGCCAGCATTTGATCAACAATCACAGGTTATTCTTAGGACCTGATCATTTCCAGCTTATGGCCATCACCGTGTTCGAGAGGCCTCATGATATATCCTTGTTGGAGTCTGTTTGAGCACTTCTTCTTTTTTATCCTTTGGTGCATGATGTATTTTCACATCTTGGCTCAGCATCATCTTCCCGACAAATGCGGTTGGACTATCATTATTTTGCGGTTCAAGATGGACTTCTGTTTCGTGATGAATTCTAAAAGTCTCCATATAAGAGCCTTCCTTAAACCCTAAACCTTTCTTCTTTTCGCAATTAGGGTTTTCTTGGATCATTCCTGCCAAGCCAAGACCCTAGTTCGCATTGCCAGGCTCCGAAAAGCCGCATTTGCACAACAGATCTTCCAGCAGCAGCCGCCTTCGGCCTGAACGAAGGTATGGACGCATTCCGAGCAGGAGGAGTGAGTCAGGGATCAGGTAAATGGTCGTTCTATTGTGCAATGCTGCATTTTAGTCCGGCAATGAGTTGGTTTAGCATGTTAGTTCAGCCTTAGAGGCCTTATAGATTCTGAGATCACAAGCTTTAACAAAGGAACTTAACTCTGGATGTTTAGGTAGATAGGTTAGATGCTTTTCTATATTTCAGTTCTTGATGATGATAAGTAATTCCACTCTATGATCTCCATGTATTGAGAAGGGGGGTAGAGACCCTAAAAGCCTCTGTAGCAGATGATCCTAGATAGCCTCATTAATTCCCAATTAATGCGGCCTGTGCACAACCGCCTAGTTGTGTGTGGCGGGGCTAGACCGGTAGAATAAGGAGGACTTGTCCTATCACAGATTTATCCCTCTGGTGTGTAAAGCCTACCAGGGATCTTAGTGGGCTAGGCTTAATGGTTTTCCACTGCGCCTCTTGGGTGATGCGTCACCTTCAATGAGGTTCAAGTCGAATACGAGCAGTGACCCTCTAGCTACCTGTGATGGGCATGCATGTCTCTGGAGGGGAGGTGACTCTCCTCCTGCCTCATCGGGACTGGGGAGATGCAACCTAGTAGTAGCCCTCTTGGCTATGCACCCGGCAGGCTACGGTCCAGTCCCAATACTTTTCCTTTTGCTGCGCAAAGTGTGCGGGGAGGGGCGGATGGAGTGGACTACCCAATGGCCATGTTCTTATGCCGGCCCAATCCAATTGCCATGAATTCGGTCTGCATTGACTTACGGAGACCCAAGCCGTGGGGTCATTCCCCATCATTCCCCCATGATGATATTGATTTTGTTATATGTATATGTTATGGGTAGGACCCCCCAAGGGTGTTGATGATATTGATGAACCATCGGAAGTTATAAGAAATGGGTTATTTTATGTTATGTTATGATGTTTTATCACCAATATTTTCGGGGTGACTTTTTGATATAGTTCTTTTTGATGTTATGTGCTCATGTTTATATCCATATTGTATATAGGTGAATTTCAGGAGCCCTCGGGTGACTTGTTGATATATTGATGTTATGTGCTCATGAGCTTCCAGAAGGAAGGCGGAGCAAATGACCCATCCACTCTTCCTTACTGACCCAGTCCTTGGGATTGGCGCCAGGGGATGGCCCCGACCAGTTTGGCTATCAGGGGGATGAACTCTGCCTTCTGATACGATGGGGGCATCGTAGAGGAAGTAGGGGACGTCACAGATGTCGGGTGGCTGGGATCATGCACCTACTGGTTGACTGTGTTAAGTTGTGCCCTAAGGATGAGTCTGGTAGAGATCGTTGCAAGTGCGGAAAATTTACTCTGGTCATTTGTCTGCTCTTAAAGATTGTATAAGGGATAGACCAAATGCAGCAACAACACTACACATTTGCATTGTTGACCCTTCCCAGTGCACGGACATGAATTTGTTTGTAAAGGAAGAGGATGAAAGTTACAGGTATTTTGTTTTGGGGGGGCACCCACAGCTTTAAGACGAGAAGGCAGCTTTATAAAGAAACTAAAGAACACTGCTTCTCGCAAATATTTGCATTTGTTTACGTGGGTGTCACTGACTTTGAAGCCAAGTTGCTTGCTATGAGCCATAATGTGGACAATGAATATCGGATGACCATGAGCTTCACTTGTACATTCTGGATGGTGTTTTCCGACTTCAAGTTCTGCAGTCCTGTCATGATTCTCCTCTCACCGGCCATTTTGGGATTGCCAAGACTCTGGAACTCATTACTCGAGATTATTGGTGGCCAGGTCTCTACCACACTGTTGAGACTCTTGTACGTTCATGTGATATTTGCTGCTGTGCAAAAGCTCCCAAGCATCGTCCACACGGCCTGCTTCAATCCCTTTACCAGTTCCAGTCGGTCCTTGGAAAAGCATTTCAGTGGATTTTATTGTCGAGCTTCCATCCTCCCAAGGCCATGACGCCATCCTTGTTGTCGTTGACCGTTTTTCCAAGATGGTGCATTTCATCCTTGCGAACTTCTGTCTCTAGTGAAGCCACGACTGTTCTTGCTTCGAATGGTGGTTCGACTCCATAATTTACCAGATACTATTGTCAATGACCACAGCTCCCAGTTTATTGCCAATTTTTGAAAGCGTCTTTTGCAACTCTTGCATGTGGAACGTTCGCCCTCTTTCGGACATCACTCAGAGACCAACGGGCAAGTGGAGCGCACTAATCAAACACTTGAGCAGTATTTGCGATGCGTCATCAATTATCAACATGATGACTGGGTTAATTGGCTAATCCTGGCGGAATTTGCTTACAATAATTCTGTCCATGCTTCCACAGGCTAGATACCGTTCTTTATTAATTTCAGCATGCATCCCCGGTGGTCTCTCATTGCTCCTAGATATGATTCAGTCAATCTCGGTGCGAGTCACGAGGATCGAGAAGCTCGCATGCTCCGGGATGATCTTCAACACCATCTCCTCCGGGCCCAAAACGCGTTATCATTATCATGCGGTCAGCACTACCAAGATGCTCCTCCTTTTGCGGTTGGTGATCTTGTTTGGCTCTTACATTGGAATTTGCCGACAACTTCGTCCTTGTAACAAGCTTCGACTACCGGTAGCTTGGATCCCTACGGATTATTGAATGAGTTGGTGATGCTACTTTCTGTCTGGAGCTTCTGCCATCAGTTCGACTTCACCTAGTGTTCCATGTGTCTTTATTGGAACCCTATATGGTGAATCCATTTCCAGATCAAGTACCTCCACCGTCACCACTAGTGGAAATTGATGATCATGAGGAGTTTGAGGTTCGAGAGGTTCTGGACTTCAAGTTTCTTTGACAGCGATTGTATTACTTGGTCGTTTGAGAAGGATACTCACCAAATGATAGAACACGGGAACTTCTTTGAGAATCTGACTAATGCTCCTGATAAAATTGCACAGTTTCATCGACATTACCCGCATAAGCCAAGTTTGAGTACTCCGGCCCCAGCTCCGAGGACTCGTCACCGTCGTAGGAGGGGGATGGTGTGATGACTATACGGATATTTATATAATACAAATATTATACTCGTATGTACAAAAGATAGTCATCACACGGATACAAAAGGGTAGTTGCACAAGACAAAGTTTGAACTTGCAACCTTCTAATTGCAATACACATTTGCCAAATGTGCTACCAATACTTATTGAAAGCATTCTCTTATGTCTTCTTCATATGCAAGGCTAATTCCAGGAGGCTCTAGAATATTCTAGAACCTACATGCATGCTCGACACTTGGCATGATCTCATCCATTGGAGTGACGCGATCCTGACCATCGACCTAGATATATAAGGATTCTTGTCAAAGCATTCCGGTTCAACGCTAGTCTTGAGCCTTCTAGGCATTTGTCTCGTATTCCTACTTTCCTTCAGACTATTGTACTCTTGATTCTTGTTCATATATTAGATTCTTCGCCGAATCTTGGCGTATTTCCTCCATATTTTCCAAGTATTTTCCTTGTTTTCGCGTAGGTTCATGATTATCACCTGAAACTATGATCAAATGAATTAATGTCTCCTCCTTGATCTGGAAACAAAATTGAGTTGAGTGCCATAACAGGTGTTGAACGTACTATAAGTGCTAGAAGTTTCTGTAAGCCAGTCAGAAAAAGTATTGGATCAGGTATTCGAACTGAATGCCTCCTTGTATAAACACCGCCAAAATATCAGAAATGAATGCCACTTCATGAAGTGCTGCTACATTATCTGAAAATAGGAAAATGAAGGCCACATCAAGATATCCTAGCTCAATGATTGTAGTATCTATCAATCCTTGCTTTGAAGGTGTAGGAAGAGATAATCTGCTGCCAATGTGTGTTTCCTCCTCATCATGCTAATCTCCATCATGGTAGATTGAGTCTTTGAATGCCCTGCTGCAAAGAGAGTATCATCTTTACCTGCATCTTGTCTCATCATGATCTCCTTCTTAATAGAAGTGATTGCTTGAGGAAAGCACATATCTTTGTTTTACATGAACTTGCTGCACAAAGAATCAAATGCATTAGGTAGTGACCTGAGGAAGAAAAATAGCTGCATCAATTGTGAGATCTTATTCAATTTATTTACTTCAATTGTGAGATCCAAAAGCTTCAATTTATTTACTTCGATTGTGAGATCCAAAAGCTTCAATTTGCTGGAAGGTGTGCTCAATGCAGTTTGCAAAAATATCAAGACTCTCTGTCTCTTTCTAGCATATATTAGCCACTATATATTTTATTTTATTTTTTGAGAGTAAGATATATTAACCACTATAATGTACAAAAATGCCCAATAATATGGGTCTTTTGGTCATGCTTCTCAATGAGAGCATGCCACAAATCATGACTATTCTCTTGCTAGAACTCATCAAAGATAGAGTCAGCTAAGTGTAAGTTCTTGGCCAGTAACAATTTTCCAAACTCCTCCATCTTTGAGAATGAAGATCGTTCTGCTTTTCCATTGTTGGAAATCTGTGTCGTCGAAGATTTGAATCGCACGACCGCTAGGGAAGGTAACTTGGTTATAGCTTGCATCCTTCTCCATTGATGTGTTGATCTTGAATCAATCTCAACCCACCTAGTGCTCTAATACCATATCAAGGTTACACCAAGAAAGGGAGAGAAGTGGATGCACACTGATATCCGAGAGCGCAAGCTCCCAAAGCAAAGGCAAAATGGAATTGTATTCAGTGTTGTATATCAATACACGAAGTACAATAATAGAAACAAAACTGTGATACTTGTTGGAATTCATGTCATAATGTTGGCTTTGATGTCAGAAATTGCAACAAGCTGAAAGACAGTTTATAACTGAAATAAGTTGTGAAGAACATTTTCTTGCAGCTTAAATGGTGATGCATCAGAGCAAGGTTATGAAGTATAGCAATGGCTATTTATAACCTAGTGCAAAGGGGAACAATGGTTCACATAACCTAGTTTTCGTTCTTGAGTTAAAGGAATATTGGTGATTACCATTCATTAGATCATTCATATGATCCCATCGATCCGAGCCATCGGATCGCCATTGGGAGGGGACGAGCGCCTATATTAGGCCATTTCCGTTTTGGCTCGCTTATCGGCGTCTTCTCGTGACTCTTCTTCTCCTCTCGTGGCTTCCCTCCCTTCCCACCTGGCGGTGATTGGTGGGCGTGAGTCTTTTCATTTGTATTTTTGTTGTTCATGCCTCTTTGTTGTTCTCCACCTGTGAGTGTTGCTATTCTTATGTTTCTGTTCCATCGCCCTCCTGCTGTGTTGTTCTCCACTCCTGCTGTGTTGTTCTCCACTTGCAGGTGATGCTGTTTATTTCCACCTCGAGGGTGATGCATATTTTTACATAATGGTTCTCCACCCGCTGGGTGATGCTTTTTCCACCCTATGGGTGATGCTATCTTTTTCTGTTATGTTCTTTTTTCCTCTGTTTACATTTTCGGACCTTCTTGGTGCAGCTTGTGCTATTTATTTTCTCTTACTATTTACGGGTGTTCTTTTTGGGAGTTTGTTGCTATTGCTTGCAGGATTCCGCCGTTTTCCGCCGTCTGCTGGGGTCCTGCTCTATTTCTGTTCGCCATCACCCCTCTCCTTGGGTTCTCCATGGACACATTAGGGGAGGCTTTCGCCCGCTTCTTTGGGGTCATGCTCTATTTTCGCGTTCGCCATCAACTTCGTTTCTCTCCGTTCTCGGGCAACACATTCAAGGTTGTTGGCAACCATTTCTCGTTAGGGTTTTCCTCGAAAACCCGAAAGGGCGGGGTTTTTTATCCCGATGAGAAGTTGTCGCCATTACCCTTTTATTTTGCCTTGGCACATTTCTTTTTAGGAAGGAAGGAAGGAAGGAAGGAAGGAAGAAAATTTTAACGTCCACGGAACCCAATCGGGTTATGGGACCAGAACAAACAAAGGGGGCATAAGCCCTAAGCAGATCGAGGGCGAAGCCCAAAAAAAAGTAGAACATGGGGTCCAAGCCCCGTTTCAATATCTGAAATAACCAAACCGAGCGAAACAAAAAAAAAATACTGAGCTATACATGAAGTGCCCATGGATCGGATATTGCCCGATCTCGAATGATAGCTTGACCTCCCTATAAACAGCCCCACTTCCGCTGTAGGCGAGCCTCTTGCACACGACATAACTCTTCTTTCCGTCTACAGAGCTGTGCTGGAGTCAAGTCTTCCTGGACGGAGAAGGTGGTTCCTTTCAAATGGTTGCCATGTCGCAGGATGTGCAATCGGGAAAGAGCATCTTGAAAGCGCACCAAGAGGTGACGAGGACGGTCAGACCGCACTGCTCCAACCCGCTGGGCCGAGACAATACCATGTGCTTGGATATGCATCACTTGGGCAAAAAACTGTGCGGCTTCATCTGTAGCAAGAGAATCACCCGTCTCCTGAATACCCACAATACGTAGGTTCAAGTATGCATCCTCAGGCAAAGTATGTGTGGATCCAAATACGATGTCATCATCCTTAGGCATATCATTCACATGGTCGGGCCCAACATGCGTGGATCCATGTACTCTGTTATCGACCTCGTGCATATCATTCACATGCTCGGTGCGGGCATTGTGCTGAAGACACCCGATAAAGTACTATGATCTTGGGCTATGGCCCGCAGTTGTAGCAACAACTCTAGAAGCCGCACCCGGCTTTGTAAGGTAACCGGCGGAACATTCTTTGTGGACAAGGTGTGATGAGAGCATCTTGCCTGTATCTTTGGCTAGGATATCCGGATCGTGACGGTTCATCTGAGCATCAAGCCTATCTAGCGCGGCATTCAGGGACGCATCAGGAACTGGTTGTGGATCCGGCTGGGACAGAATAGGACGCTGGGGCCCAAAAGAAGGGGCTGCCTGGAGATAGGGCTCTATCGTGGGATCATAAGGCTTACCAGATGACACAGGCACCGTGATAAGGTTCTTTGCCTTGCGGGTCTCTCTGGCCATACGTTTGATTGTACGGGTCATGCTGAGGCTATGGGGTCTCTGGCTGTAAGAAGCGCGAGGGGGTTCCAAAGCTTGAGGGGTCTCTGGCTGCGTAAAGGGTGCTTAGAATCCAATTTGGGGACTCAAAAACGCGGGCAGAGCACCTTTTGGGGGTGCCAAAGTTTGAGGGGTCTCTGGCTGCCTGAAGGGTGCTTAGAATCCAATTTGGAGACTCCGAAAAGCGGGCAAAGCACCTTTTGGGCATTTGGGGGTTTTGGGGCTAGAGGGAGATTGTAAACCCTAGAGAGAGAAAACCGGAAAGGGGCAAATCAAGGGGATCTATGCAAGGGCAGTGAGGGCGCGATGCGAAGAGCAATACTGGGACACAAAACAGTCCAAAATAATTCAAAGCAATCCAAAACCTGGTACCTATGGCCGATGCTGTGGATGGAAATCCTTGCTGGCCCGAGGCTTGGGCTGGTAACCTCGGAGTAGAACGGAACCAGATCCGATTCTGTATCTTGATGCTAGCTCTCTGGTACGGAGTTACATGAGCATGGCCTCAAGGCCTTCAGAGCTTAGGCGCACAGGGCATTTTAGAAATCAAGAGGTAGTTAGGGGGTAGTCCGATATTGTTCCTATGGTCGGCTATCCCCTCCCAGAATCTAATAGTTATAGGCAAGTTCAATGGTTAAACTATGGACTTGATATATTCTCATGATGTTGTCGATATGCCTGGAGCCAAATATAGTTCAAATGCTCCTCGGTCCAATGTGATAAAGGCATGAAGATCATGTGAATTCGGAAAGGAGCAAGCGTTCTGGCACAACCGCCGAACTGCTCAGATAAAAGAATAAGGATAACAAATCATTATATATTGAATGGTAACGGAAGTTTTAGCGTGAAGCTAAGGTATGAATTGACTAAATCGATGGAGTTTAGTTCGAAGCTACAGTGTTTAATTTGATTCCTAATGAACAGTGATACATATGATTTTGCCCAATGGTCATAATGGTTTATTTGACCTTAGTGAAGAAGTTATTTTATTAACATTGTTTTTTTCTCACAATGCTTAGAGTATAAGTACTCTACTTGATTGTTTGATTATGCACTTATTTCTTCTATGTCATGATCATCAAATATCTTGATTAAGAAGTGTCCTTTTATCTAATACTCTGTCTATATTCTAACATTGGTATCAGAGCAACCAGGTTGAGATAAGATGGCAAGCAGATTTGGTGCAGGGTTATTAAATGCTATTGATGTATTTAAAGGAGAATCAGGATTCCAGGTATGGAAGGAGAAGATTAAACACGTTCTGCAAGTTGAAGGTCTTTGGAAAATTGTTGAACCAGGAGACAAAGGTGTTAAGAGCAGGATTTCAGAAATTGCTGCAGAAGGGAGCTCAAGTTCAGTCAATGGAGCTGATGCTGAGGTAACCTCTGGTGTAAAAGAGGGAAGTATTGATGTTGCAAAGGTAAGGGAGGCCCAGGGCATAATTATGAGTAAGGTGAATTCAAGTATTGTCTTGAAAATTAGGAGAATGCAACCAAGTGAGATGTGGAGCTATATGCTCTTAAATTATGAGGAGAAGACATCTTCACAAATAGATGTATTGGAAAATGAGTTAAGAAGGTTAAGGTTTGTGGAAAAAAGATAATGTCAATGACTTTTTCCAAACCTTTGACAACATAATTGCTGATTTGGAGGGGGCTGGAGTATTATATACTCAACAGCAGCAGGTACTGGCCATTTCAAGGTCAGTAATCAGTCTTGGAAACATAGCCATGTTTATTAGAACATTGGCTAAAACAAGAGTCAAACAGAAATAGAGCAGAATAAAGTTATGGAGGATGCAGAAACCACACAGACTTTATGCAAGGGGAAAAGGCAGAGAAGAAAAGAAGAAGGGAAAACTTGGTCCATGTTTCAATTGTAACCAGTATGGCCACTTAAAGGTGGATTGTCCATCAATGACAAAGGAGATAAGCTGTTATAATTGTGGAGAGAGGTGACATTTTGCATCAAATAGTTCTTCTCCAAAGACCTTCTCAAAAGGAAAAGAAAAAGGGCAAAGGGGATATTTTGCAGCAAGAGGAAGAGGAAGGGGAAAGTTTAGGAATAATGCAAGTGCTGAGGCTAATGTAGCAGAAGAAGTGTTACTTGAGGAGGTCACTGAAAATGAAGAAGATGGGGTAAGAAATCATAAAATTTTTGTTGGTACTCATAGTAAATTTGATGACAATAATTTTCTGATTTTAGATAGTGGAGCAGAAAAATCCATTGCATGCAACTCAAAAATCCTAAAGGATAAGAAGGGAAGTCAAGGAGGACACATTCAAGTTGGAAATGGAGAGTTGCAAAGGATTGAAGATGTTGGAATACTCGAGCTATTTGATCTAAATGGGAGAGTTGTGAATTTGCAAGATGTTTTATCTGTGCCAAGCCTAGTTAGAAATTTGATCTCGATATCTCAACTTGTGGATATGGGATTGAAAGTTGTTTTTGAAAGAAATCATTGTAAAATCTTTGATGGTAATGAATTAAAATTTCGTGGAAGAAGAGTTGGGAATCTTTTTGGTATTGATGCTCAGACAGCTCAAGGGATTAATTTGACATTAGTTCTTTGTGTTTTCACATCATATAAACTAATTGGTAAGTATAAAAATATGGCCTACTTTTCCATCTTCAAATGGCTCAACATGACATCAATATGATGAGCACCTACATAGATTTAAAGTTACTTATGAACATCCCTATTGAATTTCACCCCTTCAATATCCAACGCTTTTACAAGGTTTGTGTCTATGTATAAAGATACATCTCTAGACAAATCATATCATATAACGAAAAACATCTAATCCAATAAGAAGTTCCTAAACACTACCACTCAAACTTCCAACACGAAGTCACTACATTGCACCTTTATCTATTACATCACAAGTATGTACTCCACTAACTTGACAATCCTAGCATCGATATTCTCTGTATTTCTAATAACATCAACTACTCTATCTTCCCTTCTAAATACAAACACAATAGTGCTCATGCCTGGTGTTGAAGGTGTACCTGGCAAACCTTTAACTCAGTGGTTGAGAACCTCCAGGCTGCTTAAGGCAACCAATCTATGGCCAGATCCCACAATTGTATCTCTTGTTGAGAAAGAGGCACTGCTACAGCATGAGTTGAACCAGCAAGATTTGATCTTCAGGATTTGCAAACAAGATCTTCACCAACTTCAAATTTTCATTCAAAGGAGCCTTCAAGAATTACAATGAGAGAATTTCCCAGCAATTTGACATGGAGAAATTCACAGAAAGAAAGAAATAAAGATAATACATGTCTTCAAACGATAATAAAGAACTTTATTGCATCAGAACTTCAAGAAATTCTGATACAAGGAGGCAATGCAGGGCAAACAGAGGTCATTCCCAACACAAGTATGCTAGATCAGATTGCTCAAAGCGCTGGGGTGCTCGAAAAAACTTTGAAACTTCAATGACCTCTTAAATCCGGCAATTTCCGGTCATTTCGTGATAATACAGTTCGGTTTTTAGCTCCTCTGCCCGTAAATGAGTCAGTTGTGGTGTAATAATAATGATTTCTTCTTCAAAGTGGAGTCCCCTTTTCGAATGATCCCCTTCATCGTGGCCTTGCCATTGTCTGACACTAGTAAATGAGTTTTTAACAACTTTTGGCGAGATTCTTGGCATTAAAGGGCTAAATCCAGCCGGTTTAATCATGATTTGGCCAATTAGTGGGGCTAATTCTTCGGATCTCGCCATAATTTTAGGGTTCTTCATGGCAACAGATATATCCCACAGGCATTTGGTGAAAAATAGGCTTGAATCCAGGTGGCTAAATGCGGTTGGTCGGGGCATGACATGGTTTTTGGAGGGTATTTTGAGCCAAGTATTAGTGCAACTAGGGTATGGCACGCATCCCAAGAAACCCCAAAACTAGGGCTAGATGTGGTCAAAATAGGAATCTTTGACCATCATTTTGCATGATTTTTTATTGGCTTTCAGATAGAAAAAACAAATTTTGAAAATAAGCAACTTTAATTTTGGGCCTTTTTTCATGGTGTATAAGGGGATGTGGCACATGTGAGATGACTAGGCAAATGCTGATGATGTGACATGGTGAGGTGGAAGGCAAGGTGTCAAAGAAATTTTCCCTAGGTAAAATCTTGATGAAGTGTGACAAGGTGTGAGTGACACGTGTTGGGTGAGTTGGTGATGATGTGGATGATGTGTGCATGACCTTTGAAGGTGAGGTGGCACTAGATGTTCTTCGACTTAGTCAACTTTGGACCTTTAGGATTTGATCCTTAACCCATACTTTGGTCTTGAATTGATCATGTAATGGACTAGTGGAGCTTCTCTTCTCTTTCTTTTTCTTTTCCTAGAGAGAGAGTGTGCTTCTAATGACTTATCAAGTGCATGGTGATGGATCATGATGTGTGTGTGATGTATAAGGTGCACATGTGTGGAATGTGGTGTGTGAGATTTTGCCCTAGGGAAAAAACTTTGAGCCATGGAAATGAGATGAATGGAATGAGGAATGGGTGTGAGAGATGAATGTAGAGGTGAGTAATGCCTTCTTTAGCCAATAACTCTAAGGTAGTGTCAAAATCTCAAAAGTTGGCAAGATAACATACTTCTTTTGGGGTCTTCCAATCTTTGACTAGGGGTCTTCTCTTTGTGACTTGCTTTCCAACCCTTGACTCAAGTCTTGCTCACTTTTGCCAACTTGAATGCTCCTTTGAATGTTCTCCATTGGTCTTCAACTTGGTGTGAGGATTTGTCTTCATACCTAAACAATGAGCTCCAAATAGAAATGCCTTGCAAGTGTGTCTCGATCTTTTTGTGTTTTCTTGTGAAGTTGCTCTTACATGCTGCCACAAAGTGGCAGCATCATGCTAAACAAACAGAGGGAGTGTGGAATGGATATGGTGTTCTTCACATGAGCTTGCCAATGTGGTGGAATGGTTGGCGACAATCGGGGAGGGGCTTGTGTGCATGGGGAAACAAGGATGGTGGAAAGTAAAGGCTTTGAGTGTTCAAATGAATATGAATGAGTCAAGTGATGAAACGCATAATGAGTGATAAATCTGTTAGCACTTTGACTGCCATGTGGAGGTATGGTGGCGGTTTTGACCTGGTTTTGAATGAGGTGGAGATGGGGTAAGGGTTTGTAATGGATTTTGGCCAACTTTGAGCAGATTATGTGCTTGTGAGTGTTCTGAAGGGTGGACTGCATGGTAATATGTATGACACGCCATTGGTTTAAGCATGTTTAGAGCTTCTTTCTTTGCTTTTCTTTGAGAAGTAAACATGATTAGGAAGTAAAATCTTGTTTGCATAACAAAGTAAATCTAGGCCTAGTTAAATCTATTCTAACCTACAATTACCTAGTTTACGCAAGGGGACTATTCAAATAGGCTCAAGGCAACATCTTTGTTGCCGATACCTCTTTAAGTGAAGGATATTGAAAGGATTTGGCGGTTCACGGCCGTGGAGAGATCCTTGAGCCAATAAGACTCCTTGCCGACCTCACCAATGATTTCATAGGGTCCTTCCCACAAATTTTCAAATTTCCGCAACTTTCTCTCGGCCTTGTTCCATTTTAAGACGAGTTCCTTGTAACCTTTTGTGAGCGACTTTGAATCTTTGCCACATCCTTAACCTTTTGACAAGATTGCATTTTCAATCATACACGTGCTCCTCGAGTTGCATCAACACCTTTAAACTTTGTCTTGCAAGGCATCTTCCATCTTGAGGTTAATAATATGTGCCATTCTTAAGGAAGGCGTTCTAATTCTAAATAAGCCTCAATACCATAAACCAAACTAAACGGAGTATGCTTAGTGGCATGCTTTATAGTAGTTCTGTAGGCCCATAATGCATCAGTTAATTTCAAATGCCAGTCTTTCTTGGATATGCTTACTGTTTTTTGCAGAATTGACTTAAGTACCTTGTTTGTTGACTCTGCCTGACCATTTCCTTGGGGATAATATGCTGAACTCTTTGTGTGCTTGATCTTGAGGGTGCGAGTATTTTGCTCAATCACTTCATTGACAAATTGTGAACCTCTATCCGATATTAGCTTCAAGGGGATGCCAAACCGCAATGAGATATTTTCATGAAGGAATCTGGCTGTTGTTATGGCATTTGCTTGTCTCAATGGCACTGCTTCTGCCCATTTTGTGAAATAATCTATAACTACCAGTATAAACTCATGTTGAGCAGAAGAAGGGGGATCTATAGGCCCTATAGAATCCAATCTCCAGACTTGAAAGGGTCCTGGAGATATTATGGCTGTCAGTGGAGCAGGCTGGAGGATTCTCTTTCCAAATATTTGGCATTTGTGGCAACTTCTAATGTTTTCAAAGCAGTCCTTGAAGATTGAAGGCCAATAGTAACCTAACCTAAGTATCTTTTTGGCAGTTGTATCTGCAGCAAAGTGACCTCCACATACACCCTCATGACAAGCTTTTAAGACCAATTCTGCCTCAAACTTGTCCACACACCTTAGCAAGACACCTTCTTCGTTTACTCTGCATAAAACATCACCAATTAGCCTGAATTTTTTTACCTTGTCCTTGAATCTCCTGTTTTGACTAGGGCTCTGATTCTTTGGCAGCTCTCCTCTTTCAAGGTACTCCCTAATTGCTTGTTGTCAGTTCTCCTCCTCAAGTAGATTAATTGTAGACTCCGTGTGAGTACCATCTAGATCCTCCAAGTCTTCATGCTTAAACAAAACATCAGTAAGATAAGTGCTAGGATTTTTAGATTTGAGAGTTACCTGAATGTCTATGTCATAGTCTTGCACCTTGCAGGCCCACCTGCATAGCTTAGCTTTTTGTGGCTTCTTTGCAAAGAGCAAGGGCAGTGGATTCTGCTTCATGTACACTTGAGTCTTGCTACTTTGGATCAGATGTCCCTGTTTATCAAACAAATACATCAAAGAAATACATCAAAGCTGCTGCACTCTTCTCAAGCCTAGCATACCTCATTGCCGATGTGTCGGGACCATTTTGCTGGAGAAAGTTACAATGTCATCCCCCTGCATCAAAGCAAGGCCTACAGCCTTTTTGGTTATACTCAAGTAGGCCTGGAAAGGCTCAGACATGTTTGGTGGCTTAAGCAAGGTTGATTTGCAAATGGCCTCAATGATTGCTTCAAAGGAAGCTTGGCATGCTTCTGTTCACTCTACAGGTATGAATTTGCTTTCCTTTTTCGAGAACTTCTTTCCATTGGTCAGGTTTGTAATGGGATGAACTGTGTGAGAGAAATGTGGCACATACATCCTTAAGAAGCTTGTCATGCCCAGAAAGCTTTTAACTTATTTGATAGTCTTGGGTGGTGTTAAGTTTCTAAGAGCTTGGATCTTGCTTTCTGCCACCTGAATCCCCTGATTTGAGACCTCATGTCCAAGTAGGTTCCCTTTTGAGCAAAAAAAGACGCATTTCTTGGGGTTTAAACTCACTCCTCCTTTCCTGCACAAAGAACATAGTTGTGTGAGATAAGTCATGTGATCTCCTAGTTTGGTGTTGACACACAAATCATCCAGATAAACTTTGAATGATTTAGGATCCATGTCCTTGAAAATGGTATCCATTGCCCTCTGAAATGTGGCAGATGCATTCATAAGCCCAAAGGGCATTCTCTTCATGGCAAAAGTCCCCATGGCATGACAAAAGATGTCTTGGCTTGATCCTCTTCCTTGATGCTTATCTGGTTAAATCCTGAGAAACCATCCAAAAATGAGTATACCTCCTTTCCTGCAACTGCCTGCAATACTTCTTCAAGAAAAGGTAGAGGATAGCAGTCTTTTATTGTTGCCTTGTTCAAGTCCCTGTAATCAATGCATATCCTTATGCTTTTGTTCTTCTTTTCAACTGGTACAATGCAAGACAGCCAATCAGGGTTGATTATTTCCTTTATAACTCCAGCAGCTTCATTTTGAAGAGTTCTTCCCTAATAAGATCCAACAAAGAATTGTTAATTCTTCTAAGTTTTTGCACAACTGGTTTTGATTTTTCCTTTATCTTGATTTCAAACTCACAAACATTCCTGTCAACACCTAACAGTACTCTATAATCCCAGGCAAAAACATCACTCCAAGTATTAAAGAAACTTACAAATGCTTCCCTCTCCTCTTCTTTGAACATGTCCCCTACATATAAGACTCTATCTTCATTGTTTTTTCTTACCTTGATCTCCTTTACCTCTTTTTCAGAGCTGGCATTGATTACCAATATTGGATAGAGTTGCTGAAGCTCCTCATCTTCCAGATCTTCCTCCTTGATAGCTCCCTCAGCCAGATGCTCCATTAATACATCTCTGCATAGGGAATCTGCCTCAGAGTTAAGCTCTCTAGGTATGTGTTGCATTTCCTAGGTTGTGAACTTTGCTAGTGCCTTCAATGCTTGATCTTTGAGTCTCACCATTTCTTCATGCTTTGTCTGATATTTCCCTTCAATCTGCCTGCATATGAGTTGTGAATCTCCAAAGATAACAAGGTTAGTAACACCCAAATGGTTAGCTTCTTGAAGACCTGCAATCAGTGCTTTATATTCTGCCATGTTTGAGGTTAGATCCTGGTAGATTCTTCCTACCTTGGCTATTAATCTGTTGTCCTTGTCTTTTATGATTGCAGCAGATGAAGCAATGCTTAGCCTTTTTGATATACCCCCATCAAACCACATGTAAGCACTCACTTCCTTGAGCTTACCTTTGTGCACTTCCAAAGGCAGATTTTCTTTTACAAGATTTACTTGTAGGTCATAGGGTACATCTACTCTTTTACCCTTAACAAAATACTCCCCAATTTGTCTGGGAATTAGCATCTCCTCTTGAATGAAGTGGTAAGACTCATACTCACCTAGTTTGTTGTAAAGTGTAACAGTCCTTCTGCCATCCGAGATGGTGCATTCTCCTTTTAACCAAACTGGCCTTGCATCCACAGTTGATAGCCATCTTCTTCCTAATAATAGGTCATAAATTTCTGATCTTTCATTGGCTCCCTCAAATGCTACTATAACAAAGTTAGCAGCCACCTTGATTCCTTCAATATCAATTGCTACATCACTTATCATGCCTACAGGATTTATTTTTGAGTTGGAGAAAGATTTTAGGATCATGGGGGCCTTCTTATCCACCTCCAATCCACTCAGCTTCATAATATGATGTGGCATGACATTCAAGGGTGATCCCCCATCTAGTAATACCTTGTTTAGGGTCTGACTTCCAATTTTTGCTGTGCAGGTGAAGGCACCAGGATCATGCTCTTCTTGTCTTAGCATCTGCTCAGCTATATGGTTAGTAAAAACCACTTGCTCTTCTCTGGTGAGGTTTACTTGCTCTTCTTTGGACATATCTACAACCTTTTCTCTATAAGAAGGAGCAATTCTTAGCAAAGTCAATAGATCTACACTTACTTTGGCATTTTTGAGCAAATATTCAAACTCATCACTATCCTTTTTTAGAAATTTTTGGTGAGGAGGAGGAGGTACAACCTGATTATCAGCTTTCTTTAGTTTCTGCACCTCTTGCCCATGAGACTCGAGCTCTGCTTCTTTTGCCTTTGGTATTTAGGGCTCCCCTTGTGTGCACAGCCATGATTTCCTCTTCTTTTTGAAAGCTTTCACCCTCAAAGTGCAATGAATTGCTTTCTTCCTGCAAATATCTTATGGAAGCACTAGGCTCAGGTCTTGGAAAACATCTTTCATCCTGCAAAAACTTGATAGATGCACTTGGCTCAACAGCCTTAGCCTTCTTTTGTCTAGTAAAATATTCTTTAACACTACATTTATCTTCATAATGTCCTATAGCTTTGCAAAGAGGGCATTCCTTACCATAATGCCCCTTCTTACCACATTTGAGACATGTTCTATACCAACAATAATCTGAGGAGTGGGTGTTTCTGGTGCAGTGAGCACATGCTGGGTAGACTCTCCTCTCTGGTTGGCTAGCCTTCATTTCCATAAGTTGTTTGGTCACTTCAGCCAAGGCCTCAATGACTTTGTTGAGATCTGCTCTCATATCCGACTGAAGCGGTTTATATCATCGGTCTTAGTTTTTTCTTCTCCTTTTGAATGGCATAGACAGCGAGCCGCAGGGGTGAGATCCCATGTATTCTTGATCATAATCAGGGAAAAGGGATCATTTGGCGCTTCACAAGTCATCGGGAGGTAGGCCAACATTTCAGATGCTTCAATGGATCTCAAGGCTTTGTGTATAGTGTCAAAGCCTTCTTGCCAGTAACTTTAGCATTTTTCGTAAACTTCGAGGTCTGCTTGCTTAATCCCCACGATAAAAGAAGCAACCAAATGTAAAAGTATGGTTAGGTACCTTGTGCACTTGGCACTTGGTGAGATAGCAATTAAACCTTTCAACATATTGGTGAATTGTTTCACCATTTTTGATGTGAAAGTTATGTAGCTCAAAGACTAGATCTTGTGGCTCAAGCTTTCCAAACCTGCCAAGAATTTTTGACAATTTCCTCCCAAGTGTTAGCACCATCACTAACTACATATTCTAACCAAGCTCTAACCTCCTCATTTTTAAAGCATTTCTTAAATTCAGCAAACTTACTCCCTTTCTTGTAGCCACACTCTTGATAATACTTCAAAAGTTTTCAGAAAGTTATTGGCATTGATGCTTGGATCAAAAGTAGGGACAGGGGTAGGAACATTCAGCTCAAAATATGTGCAGGGCATGCTTGAAACATTTGGCAGTGTGACATGTGGTATTGATGATGATTCAGGGTTTTCTGGTAATTCAGTATGCTCATCAGCATCAACAATTCTCCTAAGAGCCATGAGTTCCAAGATCCAGGTGATGGATCTCGGTAGAACCTCCAAGATGTTGAAGGTGTACCTGGCAAACCTTCAACTCAGTGGTTGAGAACCTCCAGGTTGCTTAAGGCAACCAATCTATGGCCAGATCCCACAATTGTATCTCTTGTTGAGAAAGAGGTAATCTGTACAAAGATGAGTTGAACCAAAGAAGATTTGATCTTCAGAATGCAGGGCAAACAGAGGTCATTCCCAACATAAGTATGCTGGATCAGATTGCTCAAAGCGCTGGGGTGCTCGAAAAAACTTTGAAACTTCAATGATCTCTTAAATCCGGCAATTTTCGGTCAGTTCTTGATAATACAGTTCGGTTTTTACCTCCTCTGCCCGTATTCTTGATCTGCAAGTCAATCAGACGTGGTGTAATACTAATGATTTCTTCTTCAAAGTGGAGTCCCCTTTTTGAATGATCCCCTTCATCGTGGCCTTGCCATTGTCTGACACTAGTAAATGAGTTTTTAACAACTTTTGGCGAGATTCTTGGCATTAAAGGGCTAAATCCAGCCGGTTTAATCATGATTTGGCCGCTTAGTGGGGCTAATTCTTGGATCTGCCATAATTTTAGGGTTCTTCATGGCAACGGATATATCCCACAGGCATTTGGTGAAAAATAGGCTTGAATCCAGGTGGCTAAATGCGGTTGGTCGGGGCATGACATGGTTTTTGGAGGGTATTTTGAGCCAAGTATTAGTGCAACTAGGGTATGGCGCGCATCCCAAGAAACCCCAAAACTAGGGCTAGATGTGGTCAAAATAGGAATCTTTGACCATCATTTTGCATGATTTTTTACTGGCTTTCAGATAGAAAAAACAAATTTTGAAAATAAGCAACTTCAATTTTGGGCCTTTTTTCATGGTGTATAAGGGGATGTGGCACATGTGAGATGACTAGGCAAATGCTGATGATGTGGCATGGTGAGGTGGAAGGAAAGGTGTCAAAGAAATTTTCCCTAGGTAAAATCTTGATGAAGTGTGACAAGGTGTGAGTGACACGTGTTGGGTGAGTTGGTGATGATGTGGATGATGTGTGCATGACCTTTGAAGGTGAGATGGCACTAGATGTTCTTCGACTTAGTCAACTTTGGACCTTTAGGATTTGATCCTTAACCCATACTTTGGTCTTGAATTGATCATGTAATGGACTAGTGGAGCTTCTCTTCTCTTTCTTTTTCTTTTCCTAGAGAGAGAGTGGGCAAACTAATGACTTATCAAGTGCATGGTGATGGATCATGAAGTGTGTGTGACGTATAAGGTGCACATGTGTGGAATGTGTGGTGTGTGAGATTTTGCCCTAGGGAAAAAACTTTGAGCCATGGAAATGAGATGAATGGAATGAGGAATGGGTGTGAGGGATGAATGTAGAGGTGAGTTTAGCCAATAACTCTAAGGTGGTGTCAAAATCTCAAAAGCTGGCAAGATAACATACTTCTTTTGGGGTCTTCCAATCTTTGACTAGGGGTCTTCCCTTTGTGACTTGCTTTCCAACCCTTGACTCAAGTCTTGCTCACTTTTGCCAACTTGAATGCTCCTTTGAATGTTCTCCATTGGTCTTCAACTTGGTGTGAGGATTTGTCTTCATACCTAAACAATGAGCTCCAAATAGAAATGCCTTGCAAGTGTGTCTCGATCTTTTTGTGTTTTCTTGTGAAGTTGCTCTTATATGCTGCCACTTACCGGACATCATTACTAGTTAGTTTTGAGTTTGTAATCCCTCTTTGCTTCCAGTAGAATGTTGAAAAAGATATCTTTGAAACATATTTGGCTTGAACTCATCAAGCCATCTAATGACTTCTTTCTTCACCCTTTTCAGATTCACTTACTACAATTGGAAGCTTAAGCGTGCTTTAAACCTATCTCAAGAAAGCAAAAGTGTATTCCGGAATACACTTTTGCTTTCTCTGAAAATCCAAAGTGTGTTCTGGAAAACACGTTTGTTTTCTAGAAAAGCAAAAGTCTATTCCTGAATACACTTCTGTTTTTACATTTTTTGTCTTATGCGTCCTAGTGTTCATTTGTTTACTTGATTATTTTCTTCTTTTTAATTCGGCCAAAAGAACATCATAACATGTCAAACATGTTTGATGGAATAACTAAACGTGGAGACTTGGAACAGATACGCAGTTGCAATGTTTGATGAGCGTATTATTCTGTAGGCGCCAAATTTTGAGGGTGCCAAATTGATGTACTGAAAAAATTTAAAGAAATAATAATTATTTTTTCTTTTCTATTTTGATGTTTTTAATATCTCATTTTCAGAGATTATATATTCATGTCATTTTCAAGGGTGTTTCTTTGCAAAAAATAAACTTGTCACTCAATGAGGAGCCAAAATGAGGGGGGGAAAAAAAACTGAACCTTTTCAAATTCTCAAGTTTACCCAAAAAAGATTAATTTTAAGAGCATGGTGTTTTTTTAAAGGGAATCTTTGAAATTAGAGTTCTGCAATACTCCTGTTTAATTTGCACTTGTTCTCGGGCACAGTCACAGATTGTACTGCATCTTTTCAGGGTTTGTTCGAGGTAGCTTCTTGTAGCATTTCCTTCAATCTCATCGTTAGCCCACATGCGTTAGTAGTCTTCAATCTGCCCTGGCTCGAGCTACACAACCCACAGATTGATTGGCGTACTAGATCTTTTTGGTTTGCTGGTGCTAGCTCTAGTTCCAGTTCATCTGCAGTTCATGCCTCTGCACCAACATCTACTCAGTCTGTGTAGTATCGTGGGCTCCTTATTCCGTCCTTGCTATTTCTGCCCGACGTCCTGATTCGGCTCTTGTCTCTGCTCGAGTTCATGTCTCAGATTCTGACCATGGTCTAGATGATGTCCCAGCTCCAGTTCTTGCTCCAGTTCCTGCCCTAGTTCTTGTTCCAGTTGCTTCTACTCCTGCTCCTGCTCATGCTCATGCTACTTTCATAGAGGCTACTTCATGCCCTCATCTCCATATCTCGAAGATTTCTCTTCACAAATTTATCAGACCTTGTGGGTAAGATCTTAGTTCAGCATTTGCAATCCAAGTTCAGCCTTCGACTAGCGCTGCTCCAGTAATCTCTACTCTTGTCCTTCTTGATAAGTACAAGGATTCTGGCAACGTTTTTGATAAGGTCAAAGCCAGTAAGCTTCTGGAGCATCGTCTCTGACTGTCCCATTGATTTTCAGCCAGGGACAACCCCGCCATATGGCCCTATCTATGGCTTGTCACCAACGGAATTGGAGACTTTGCGGACCTATATCGAGGAGAAACTTGCGACTAGATTTATCCAACATTCTCAATCACCCGCAGGAGCTGCTATCTTCTTTGTTTCCAAGAAGGATGGTTCTTTGTGGTTGGTTGTGAATTATCACGGCCTCAACAACATCACTTGTCGCGTGGTGGTATCCCCTTCCTCGATTCGAGTTATTTGGCGACTACAAGTTGCACGATGCTTTACCAAAATCAATCTTCGAGTGCGTATAATCTTATCCAGGATCATGGAAGGTGATGAGTGGAAAACAGTCTTTGAACTTCGATATGGTCATTTCAGTATATCGTCATGCCTTTCGACTTATTAATGCTCTAGAGTCTTTCAACACATGGCCAACGATGTTTTTGGATCTCTTTGTGATCATCTATCTGGATGATATTCTGATTTATTTTGGTGGAGCATGAAGAACATGTTTGAAAGGTTCTTCAGAAGTTGCGGGAACATGGACTTTATGCCAAGCTGGAGAAGTGTCAATTTGAGCAGGACAATATTGAGTTTCTTGGCTATTGCATCACACCTCAGGGTGTTTCCATAGATCTAGAGAAGGTCGGCATAGTTCTTGTTTGGAAAACACCTTCTTCAGTTAAAGATGTACAATGCTTCTTGGGGTTTGCCAATTTTTATCGCCGCTTCATCAAGAACTATTTGGAGATTATCTTGCCTTTGACACGTCTCACCAGAAGGATGTCTTTTGAGGGACAATTGAAGCGTAATCAACATTCATCACTTTGAAGCATGCCTTTACAAAGCAAAGACTGTTTTGCACACCCGATCCTTGGCGTCCCTATATCTTTGAAGCTGATGCATCAGATTTTTGCTCTTCGCAAAACATCTTGTCACAAGAGGAATAATCATGAGTCGCGACGACGCCTATCATTCTCGAAAGTTCTAGGCTATTGAGATCAACTATCCTATTTATGCATGCGCACTAGATGGTGTGCCCTCTTTGTGCCGGAGTAACATTATGTCTACCTCCATTTCTGATCATTACCCTCAGGTTGTGTCCAAGTGCGGTTGCCTCTCTGGCCCTCTAGGGCCGGTTCCCCGTTTTGAACACCCTTCTACGGCCGATCTGGTTTCGCTGCCAAAGTGCCAAGAGTTGTGGCTTGATACCTTTTCATCTCTAAAGGGTATGTCTGGTATGGTGACTGCGTTAGCCAGGGTGAAGCATTTTGCCAAGGTCTTTGGTGGGCAGCGTGTGCGGCAGCGGCGAGAGTTGCATGGTCTCTATCGGGAGTTGGAGAAGATGGGGCACAACCGCCGATGGCATTACAGGAGCATGCAATGTTGCAGCATATTGGTGTTCGGGCCGGTTAAAGTGCGGGGATGCTGTGAAGGCAGCCCTTTACCGGGTTGAAGGAGGGGGACACAAGTTCGTCGGGTGTTTTTCAGAGCGGCCACCAGTAAATGGGCGAGCATAAAAAGATCTATGGCGCCCCTTGCTTTGCCTGATGGTCGGACTTTGAGGATCCCGCTGATTTGCAGCAGTATGTGCATGCTCATTTCGGTTTTTCGCGACAAAGACACTCTTCCCACGAAAGCGAGAGATGCAGGAGCTTGTTTTGGGGCTGTTAAGCCATCCAAATGTGGAGAGCTTGGAGTGAGCTCTCCGAGAGGATTTAGCGGAGGCATGCATGTGCATGCCAAGAATAAATGTCCCGGACCCGGATGGCATCCCCAGAGTTCTTTTCGGACTTATTGGGAGTGGGCTGGTGAGTGCAGGTACTAGGTGTATTTTGAGTTTCGGCTAGCCTTCTCAAATGGATAGGATCTTGAATACCGCGATGCATTTTCCGATTCCTAAGATTAAAGGCGACTTTCTACCATTAATGATTGGAGGCCTATCTCCTTGTTGTGCTCAGTACAAGATTATTGTGAAGCCCCGGCAGAGAAGTTGAAGCCGGGTGTTGACTTCTTCCATTAGTAAGGTGCACGGGTTTGTTCTGGGGAGGAACATTTTGACTAATGTTGCCGTAGCTTATGAGGGGCCTTATTGGGCCAGAGAACGGTGTCAAGGCATTGCCTATCTTAAGCTAAAAGGCCAGGGTGCCTTTGGCTCGCTTTTGTTACGGGTTGTGGCGGAGGCCCTGTCCCAATTGTTTTGGCTGCAAAGGGAGGAGGGGGTGGTGGATGGGCTTTGATGCGGGATGGTAGCCCCAGATTATTAACCGCTTTGCCGATGACAATTTCCTCTTCTTGGTGGCGTAAGAGAGGAAGGCGCGAATGAAGGGTTTGTCGATACTTTCTCCTCTCCCGCATTCTTCCGATTGAAGTAAATGCTCCCGCATTATGGGCTCACCGACCAGCCCCCTTTGTTTGGTCTTTATTCCCTGGAAGGTGCTTCCGTGTAATGTGTGTATTAAGTCATGGGTATTCCCTTTGGAGGGGATGTTTCCCTCGGGAGGGTGTGGGATGAGATTTTTGCAGGGCTGCGTAAAACATCTCAATTGGTGGAAGGGTAGCAAGTTGTCATGGCGTAGGATCACTATTGTCAAGTCAAGATGCTGTAGCACTCATGTATACAACATCTGCGATGTTAGCCCCGAGGGTAAGATACTGGGCTTTGGATAAAGATTGTTCAAATTTTGTGGGGGGATGATGAAGGGGCGGTTGTTAAAGTGGCTTGGTGGAAGTGTCTCCGCTTCTGAGGATGGGGGGCTTGGCCATTACCGGATTTGGCGTGATAGTAAGGTGTTGGTCTCTAAGTTTGTTTGGAGCACTTTCCGAGAATGGAGCATCTTCTCCCTTGGTACCGTTGTTGCAGATCTCTTTGCCATTATGTGGCATTTGGGCCAAGTCAGCATTGCATGTGGAGTTGCCCCGGGTAATCGGTATGGTTCCGGCCTTTCCCACATGCATCCCCTCTTCTCCTCGGGGGGTGTTGGGGCTTGAGATCATGTGCGTGTGCTCTTCCGCCCAGATTATGCCCTCGTTTATCACCACTCTTCTCCTTTCTTGTGGGTTCCTCTACCCCTAAGCACTTGTCCTTGGTCGCCACTGCATGCTCGGACGTTAAAGTCCGTTGGAGGCGAAGTTGTCGCTGTGCTCACCTTGAGGATTGGTATTGGGGTGGTCAGCTTTAGCTTTCTCGTGGGAGTTCTTCAGCTTCTTTTCGAGGGGAGGGCATGGACAGGGCTATCCGGGGAACAAGTGGCGGGAGTATTCCGCCACACACACCTATCCCTCGTGATGATATGGTGGTGCTGGGGTTTGAAGGTTCATCCGGATGTTGTGTCTTCTTGTTTTGTGCGGCCTTTGTTACCGTGTGCTAATCATGACACTCCCCGCTTCCGTGCAAGTGGTCTCTGCAGCTTCGGGTTCTCGATGGCACTCGGTTTGATGTGGACATCGAGCTCACTTCCAAGGAAGGTTAGGTGCTTCTGTGGCAGGTGGTGCACTGTCAGGGGTGAATGCCCTTGTGAGAGTCGATTTAGGCCGGTGTGAGCCCTCTGCCCTTGTTGTGGCCTTCATCGTGAGACTTGGAGCATTGTTCCGGTTTTATGCCTCACTTGATTGGGTCGATTGGCTCAGGCTGTTTCGTGTGAGATTGACTAGCCACTGTTGTCGCTTCATGTGTATCCCGGTGCTTGGCTCCTCTTAAGGCAGAAGCCTTTGCTGCATCAGGCGTGGCTTGATTGGTGTGTATTGATTCGAAGCGGCGGCGGTTGTGGATCTTCGGGGATTGGCAGTTGTACCGGCAAATTTTTAGGACGCCTGGGGAATATAAACCATGAATACATATATTGACGGACCACCATACAAAGTCAAGTCTACATATATAGCCTTGTACCATAGATTGTGGCACTAGGGGCATGAAAGTTATTCATATAACTTAGCCAACCTTAGGGTTAAGACCATTTTCCACGTGGCCTTAACCTTATTGGGCTCCCGCCACACGGTCTTACCCTATTGGAGGCGTGGCATAACATGTGAACCCTAACCTATAAAGGCCTAACCCTAACCCTAGGCCTCTTTTTCTGGCTCCAACAGCCAGGAACTTCTGGCCCTCGAAACTCCCGTTGCTGAGAACCGTCTCATTGTGGCACAGCATAGCATGGCAACCCCCGAGTGTGAGCGCATCAGGTGGGAGCTACCTCGAACACTTCGAAGACCATGAGACGCCCAGGTTTGAGGGAGTGCTTGGGAGGCGGTATGTAGGGTAGTAGTCATAGTAGTTCATCCGGAATTAGCATTCCGGATGAGTTAGTATCTTGTATCTAGGGTAGAGCCATCCTAGAACCCTCATGCATCATCACGAACCCTAATCAAGGAACCCTAACTTGTAAGTTAGATTTGTATGATTAGGTTAAGATGTTCTTATGATTATTCTCATGATGTGATGATTATATGATGATGGTTGATCATGTTTTGCTCCTCTTGTATTGGGAAGGGGGGTAGAGACCTAGAGCCATATGTAGTATGCTCCTAGATTAGATCCCTTAGTTCCTATTGCGGCTGTGCCATAGGAACCCACCCAGGGCTATGGAGGCTATGATGTGACTCAGCACTACAACGGGGCTAGAGGCAATGCGGGGATCCCCGCCGAGGGGGCTGGGGGATCCCATAGTGGGCTAGGCTTATGGTGGGCCACTTTGTGTGGGCCGAGGCATGGGTGCGACACCTCCCTAAGGCGATGGTGGCATGCCTCTCAAGAGTTGCAAGGTGTCGCCGGCTCTTGTTTTGGGGGTTCGGTCGGGTGTGAATGGTGTGTCGCCCACGATTCTCCAGCGCTTAAATGGAACCTCTAGACCACGGGAAGGAGATGCAACCCTTCCTGCCTCGGCCGGACCGAGGGAGATGCAGCTTTGGGTAGTCCGATGGGTGATGCCATGGGATTCTTGATCGAAGGCTAGAGTCATGCGAGCCCGATTGAGCCCATCCCAAAGTATGCACGAGAGGGGCGGATGGAGTGGTCAACCCTAGCTATTGTCTTATGCCAGCCTTCGCCATTGTTACGACTCCTGCCCGCCTATCTTTGAGGCCTAGCCAGTCACTATCCTCCTTATGAGTTGAGCCATGGGTAGGAGCTCTTATGTTTTATGGTTTATGATTATCTTCTTTGCTCTTATGGATATCGATGGACTGCCCTTCGAGGTAGTATGTTGTATTGTTATTGCTAGTTCTCGACGCGTTGTTTATGCTACCGCGTGATAGGAGCCCATAGGGAAGGGCGCTAAGACACCTTTCGCCGATGTCCCCGCCGGCACTAAGGATTCTCTCTCGAGGGTTAGGACGGAGGGCCCATGCGGTTGATGGACCGGGATGGGATTGCCGAGTGTACTACGCCGGCCGCATATTTAGTAAGCAGGAGCATCACAATGGTATCAGAGCAATGTTCTTGGTTGACCAAGAGCTAGCACTCCACCATATCCCCAATAGGTAGACTAAATCGCCTAGCTAATGAATGGAATGAGAATTCCAGTCTTGAACCGCCCGAAAATGTGGGAGAAATTTTTTTCCCCATTAGTAGGGGGTTATGTAATTAGATTAAGTATAATAGTCAAGTGGTAGAAATAAGATGATCAAAGACCCTCTAGTAAATTTGAGCTCAAGTTGTTCATGAACCGCACCTTCGAAAAAAATTGCCAGAAATCGCTCAAAAGAAAGCTTGAAAGAAAATGGCGTTGAAATGACCACTCTTGGCCCAAAAAGGGAATTAGGAAATTGAGAAATAGTTAAGTGATTAGGAAAGTACCTTAATTAATAATAACTTATAGTTATAATAAAATTACTCTTAAGAAAAGTAGCTAATAAACCTATGGAAGCACCTCCACTCCCTAGAAGTGCCCAAAGGTAGCTTTGAACCTCCCTTTACCCTTGTAAGGCTAATTAGAAGCTAATCTCGGCCGCCATAAGAGTGTCCACGAACCAACAGCCGGCGAGATCGACCAAAAGAGCCGCGGAAGATAGAGGCAAGATCGCTTCGAAGAGGCCACCATCAGGAAGCTAAGCTGTTGGGAGGACAAACAAGAAGCAGGAAGGTTGAAGTCTTAACTCAACGAACGTTGCACTCACGGTGGGCGGTGACAAACAAATTCAGGAGGCCCCGCGACCCTGGGCCAGACGGCGAATCCGGCCACTCAAGCTTTTGGGGCGAATCGTTCCACTCGGGAGAGAGCAACCCTAAGAATATGAGCAACCCCAAGAGCGGGAAGAGAGGTAGGGAACAAGAGCAAAGAGCAACCCCGAGAAGCGTGAGCAACCCTCAACACCAAGAAGAGTACACGAAGCAACAAGCAGCGGGAGCAACTCGACCATAGGAACAGTAGCAAGGGGCGGGAGCAACCAATGAACGGAAGAAAGCGAAAGCAAAGAAGCCGTATGCAAGGGAGAAGCGAACAAAGGCGGAAGCTAGGCGTGGGAGAGCATGGTTATCGAGAACCACTCCTGGCCGAATTAAGCCAGAGGGATGAGCACGGGAGGAAGGACCACACCAACAAGAGGAGGGAGCAAGAGGCTAAAGAAAGAAGAGGAGGAGGAGGCCGAAGAAGAAATCCATAGCCATGCTTTCGGAACCATATCAAATGCAGTCCAAGGAGGGCAACATCAAACAGAAGCTACTTAAACTCAAGCAAGATATGGGGCACTAGGAAGAAGAAGCTGCAGCATACAAGAATTATCTCCGCCAATGGATCCGACAAGGTAGCCGACCAGGTCGGTGCTTTGGGCCTCCACCACCTCACTTGATTCTCGAAGAAGGTCCCCATGGCCAAATCCCCAAAGATGAAGAGAGTTCAAAGATATGCGACATTGCCAACAACAGACAAATTATGATTGCAAACTCTCTTTTCGAAGCCTACATCAAAAGGTCTATTAAGGAGTTCGAGATGGGCTAATGACCTCATCGAATCACATCAACGAGGGCGGGATCTCGCCGAAGCGCCCAAAGCCCAGGAGGCCAAGATCTCGCACCATTCATGCCAAGAGGGATGACCATTATGTTCAAGAGCATGAACCTAGTCGCGGAGGATTAGAAAAAGATGAAATTTAGGAATCTTTGAAAAAAGATTTTGAACTTGTATATATCAAAACATATATATGTTCTTATGTTTGTCTTTGAATCCGGTAGTTGATCCGAGATCCCACGGCTCTACGTGGCTTTAAAGGGGATCGATCGTATGCCCGATGGCTTGGGAGTTTGTGTATAGACTATATGTAAGTGATCCTACTGATTCGGGTTGATTCGATCCCGATCGTCGGTCAGGATACTACTACTCACGTTGGTTGGGGACACATCCTACGATTGCACATGGCTTGGGAATTATATGTAATCGATCTAACACCCAGGTTGCTCTTGATCCTAATTGTCGACCGGAGATCCTACGGCTTAGCACACATCCTCTGATCCGAGATGGCTTTGGGATTATATGTAATAGATCCTACGGCTCATATTGCTTTTTTATCACGGGAGATCTTGATCGTTGATCGAGTCTAAGATCCTAACTCATGTTGAATGCTTTCGTCCCTTAAGGAAGGCTTTTAATTTAAAATTTTTTATGTTATTGGGGGGATTCGAACCCTAACCCTCAACCCCTCAAACCCCCCACTTTAACCACACTAGACCAAGCATTAGTTCTATGAAAATTTATGTTTCAAATATACTTAGGGTAATATTTTAATTAAGATAAAAATAGAATATAACATTCTAGATGGTTGTGAATGGGAATCTTTGGAAATGTAAGGGAATAGGGAAATACTTCGAAAGAGTTCTAGGATGTTTTGAATATATATATAATTTCTAGTGGTGGCTTCCAGAACAATCCATTATATATCAGCCGCCCGGATCGGATCACCATTTGTTCCCTGCGATCTCTACCGCCGACCGGTGGCTTCAATTCGGTGGCCCATCCGTATTTCAAATGTTCTAGAAATTCTAGAATATACTAGAAATTATAGAACATTCTTTGAATGTTCTTGGTGTTGGTATATATATGATGATCGGCGTTGAAATTGTTTTGAATTCTTTATGATTCTTTGGCTGCCCTCTCGGCTTATGCATGCAAGTTTACGGTCCGGCTATGGCGCTTTCTCTTTTTGTTTTTCTTTCCTCATCATTCTTCTCCTTCTCCCTCTATTTTTGTGTGTCGATTCTGGACTTCGCTTTTGAGCCCTTTGGAGGCCAACTTCGTCTCCATTAATGCATTGGTACCCATTCTCATTTTCTTTAGGAATTGGCCTCCCAAGAGCAGAGCTCTGGCCATGAGGAATCCATAGAAAACAAAATCCACCATAACCTAGGGATGTCGTTGGTTTGGTCCAAAAAATGGTGGAGGGATTTAGAAGAAGGCATCCAGAATATTGAGGTCCGCTCAATGTGTGGAGATGAGCGGTGGATGAGGGCGTCCACCAGTTCTAACCTTTCTAATTTCTACTCTACTTTGAAATGTCGTTTATGGGGCCTTGACTTGATCCTTCGAAGTTTGGAACTGATGAAACAGGTGTCGGCAGTGTCAACATCCATGAGGGTGATTGCACCAAAAGGAATTAGAAATGTTTAGTAAACAATCCCAAACAATAGAGAATGGCTACTTGATGTGTGTTGTGTGAATGCACAAGGGTGAGATTGCCCTATCTCTATTTATTTAAAAGAGTAAGAGGCGAGAGATTCTGATCTTCTTCTTGGATGTGAGCACAGGCGCCAATGGCATATCGAGAGAAAAAAGCTTGGATAGCAGTGCTTTATTTTTCTCTTGTTGGATCATTTCAAGTCTAATGTTCCAGGGTGGCATAAAGCGAGCAAAAGACCACACTTATGGTGTGTGATGGGCATGGCTCCTCCTTGTCACCCGCGGCTACCGATGAGAGCAAAGAAATGGGCCTTCATATCATTCAATTGCACGCTCACACACTTCACATAAGCTTCAGCCTTTGGATGTTTCTGTTTTCTTCTTTAAGTACCATTTTGAAATAATAGGTCACAATTCATGCATCAACATATGGATGAAGAGGAAGGAACCAACAAAGGAGGATCACATTTTGCTTTAGTTTGAATGCATTGCGAGAGAGCCGTTTAACACCTTCAAATATAGCTGGCGGATTTTGTAAAAGCAATTATATGGCCACAACTCAAAATGCGAGTTGCTCACGAAGACCTCTGGCGAATCATCTTGAAGCACAATTGAGTTCCTCCTCCAATGAGTTTCGCTTCTTCTTTGCATCATCAGAAAAGAAGAATGTGCATGTAACAATGAAGCTAATGGGTTAGTGGCTTTG